>JAHBCN010001985.1:0-102154 GCA_019359885.1 Listronotus oregonensis
AACTTAGTAAATTGTAGTTCAATAATTTTATTTAAAATATGCCCATATTTTTAGGGGACAAATCATAACTGCAGTGACGTAGAAAAAATAGAAAAATTACGTTGAACCACACGTCACTGACCATTTAAAAACTTGATTCAATCCAATTATAAAAAAAAACTTATAAAAAACCCACACACTAACATTTAAAATTTAAACATATTTTTTGTAGATAAATCTTCTCAATTGGCTAAAAATGATGGATAATTGGGATAAAGCCCACTAGAAAATGTTATAATTCCATTTTATAAAGAAAAGCAAAATATTTGAATTTGAGTCTGACATCGGGAAACAAGTCCAAACTTGGTCATTTAGTAAATATGTAAGGTATTTTAATGTGAGATATAGTTCTGGATACAGGGTGTTATAATATAATTTATTTATTTACTAATTGAATTTGTTTGATCCAATTATTTTAAAACGAATAACTGCATTTTTTTTTTGACAACTGGATTTGACGCCATAAAAATGTAAAAATATATAAAAGGCATTAAAAAAATATATATTAACATTGCAACAAATTCAATATCAACTTCCAAGTTTTAAGTTAACTAAATTAAGAAAGCAGTATATTTTAATGGGAAAAAATATATATAAAAAACATGGTCAAAAAAATAATAAAAATATTGTTAAAATAAGAACAAAAATTATTTTTTATTTAACAAGTTACTCCCTTCTAATTTTTAAACAGGTGATAGTAAATATATTTTAAATTCTGTAACAATGATATTAACTGCTTAGTTACTAATACCGTAATTTTTACATTTAAGATAGCCACTTATTGTACTTTTATGGAAAAAGTAACACTTGTATAAACGTATTTTTAAAATCTGGTTACAAAGGGTCATGGACTGGTAATTTGTTATGCTGGAGCTAGATCCCTGTCGCATGTTTTAAGTCAAAAAAAAGCAAATGACGCAAAAAATAAGATTAATTTATTTATTAAATTTTTAATGAATGAATATTATGTGAATAAAAGTTTTTCTTCTTTTTAGTAATATCATAAAGTTCTAATTATAATAATTACTAAAGGAAAATGTTTCAGAAAGGACGCAAAACGCACTGAACATCGTAGACGAATGGTGCAGGGAGGAAGGTCTGTCGGTTAATCCACAAAAGACCGTTATTGTTCCCTTCACAAAGAAAAGAGCACTAAGGGCACTCAGATGTCCAAAGCTCAATGAAGTGGAAATCCCCTTCTCAAAAGAGGTTAAGTATCTTGGAGTCACTTTTGACCAAAAGATGAACTGGGGACCACACCTCAACAAACTTGTTCAGAAGGCAAAAATTGCCCTCGGGAGATGTCGCAGACTTTGTGGAAAAAGCTGGCGACTTAACCCAAAGATGAACATGTGGTTGTATAAAATGGTAATAAGACCCATGATAACCTATGGTTCAGTTGCCTGGGGGGCAAGGGTCTCACAGACCGTAGCAATCAGACAACTTCTGATTGCATGCGTATGCATCACGGGAGCTATGAGAACAACTCCAACCGCAGCCCTAGAAGTGCTGCTAAACCTGCCACCACTCCACATCTACATACAGGGGCAAGTAAAAGCGGTACTCTATAAGCTCAAAGGAGGTCAAAGTCCAATTATAGAACACCGAAGGACTCCAAGATGGGAAATAGAGGAGGACCAAGAGGTCAGCTCATTGTTTGAGATGCCCTCAGACAGGATAACCCCTCGTTTCATCTTCAATAGACACTTTCGTATTGTCATACCAGATAGGGAGGTCTGGAAGGGAGGCCCTCCAATCAAAGCCGATCATATCTGGTATACAGATGGCTCCAAGACCAACAAGGGTGTAGGAGCTGGCATCTATGGAGATAAGCCTAGAGAAAAGGTAATCTTAAGTCTCGGTCAGCACGCCACGGTTTTCCAAGCGGAAATCGCAGCAATAGTGCATTGCGCCGTGAGGATTAAAGAAAAAGGGAGTAAAGGAAAAATATCGTCATTTACTCAGATAGCCAAGCGGCCCTGAAGGCCATCAGTTCCCCAAAAGTTAATTCCAAACTAGTCGGGGACTGTATACAGGCCCTGGAAAAAGTCGGCTTGGCAAACAAACTTACGGTAGCCTGGGTACCAGGCCACGAGGGCCATCCAGGCAACGAAGAGGCCGACGACCTAGCCAAAAGAGGATCAGCCGCGGAAATGATAGGCCCGGAGCCATTCTGCGGTATCTCGGCAGGTCTCTTCAAAGCATCTATTAAGAGTTGGGTAGACAGACAGTTTCAAAGCTGGTGGGTACAAACACCGGGACAACGACAGGCAAAGCAGTTCATTAAGACCCGCTCGGCCAAGTTTACATCGGACCTACTGAGCCACAGCCGTAAGGTCGTAAGGATAACGGTAGGTCAACTAACAGGACATTGTAAACTCAACAAGTACCTGGAAAGAATAAACTTGGTGGAGGATAGCCTGTGTAGGTTCTGCCAGGAGGCTGAAGAAACAGCCTTACATGTGTGGTGCCATTGCGAAGCACTATGCAGGCTTAGGTTTACTAGGCTTGGGGAGGAGAAGCCAAACCGGCAAGTTATATGGAGTGGCCAGTGTCGAGACTCTGGAGTCTAGTTAAGAAGACGGGCTTGGACAAGGTACTCTAAAGAACGATAGGAGAAACCACAATAAATCTGGTAAGGTTGCAGTGGTGGAGGTCATTTTGCGCCATCTCCGCTCAAATAATCTAATCTAATCTAATCTAAAGGAAAATGTCACCGCTTTAAGTTTACAAATCCTTTATGCAGCGTTTCTCAGCGTTTCTCAAGCTATATGAAGGGGGTTCGCGAAAAAATTATGGTAATGACGGAATTTGTCCTAAATTTTGCAACACCGCCGGCAAGTTCTACTACAGAAAATCGAGCAAACCGAGACATATCTGGATATTTTTTATAAATTTAATGAACTAAATATGTCATTACCAGGTCCAGGAGTAACCATTTGCAATGTATATGATAAAATAGAAGCCACGCTAAAGAAGTTTTACCTTTGTAATCAATGTCTAATTGTTCATTAAAAAAATAAAAGTCAGTTTAACTAAAACATTAAAAGAGATATTACTGAACATCTCATACAGCTTCAATTAACGTTCAAAGAGTATTTTTCTAATAAACCTGGAGCGAACAAGTGGATACGCAATCCTTTTAAAGGAGATACAATTTCTAACACTTCTTTACCTTTATTGGAAACAAAAAGGCTAATTGACTTATCCTCTGACAATTCCCTAAACCCTGTTTTTGCAGATCATTCTTTATTTAATATAAGGCTCAGTGTAAAAAATTAATACCCTACCTTAACAGAAAAGTCCATTAAAATTTTATTACCGTTCTGCATCTTTGTAAAAGAGAATTTTTAACATACACTTACTTAAAGATAAGTACACTAGAGTCCCGCTAATCCGACCTAATTGGGACCGAACCCTGTTAGGATTAGCGAAAATTCGGATTAGGCGAAATTTGATTAGGCGAAATTTTGTCACATAATGTCATATTATTGCGTATTTAGCGTCTGATGTGTACAATATTAAAAGTCAGACGCTAAATACAAGGTTTTTTATTTAAAATAGATAGTGTACTTGGCTACTCATTTCAACTTACATTACTTTAGTATTTATCTTATATATAAATAAATAATGTATAATATTTTGTTAATGTTTATTAAGTACGTTTGTACGACGTTACTTAAAAAATTTTGTTTTCTTTGGTTAGTTCTTAAATTTTACTATTTTTTTTGTCCTGCCTTGTTCGGATAAGGCGGATTTTCGGATAAGCGGGGTTCGGATTATCGGGACTCTAGTGTACTGAAATAAATTAAATGTAGAACCTGATCTAAGACTTAAACTTTCAAACATTGAACAAAATTTTTAATTTCTTTATTCCACCAAACAGGCACAAATATCCCACTGAGGATTTTTTGTAAAGCTTACTTACTTTTAATAACCTCTCTCTAAAGTTTTACTATTATTCATACGATTAATAAATTTTAATAACAGTCAAAAAGTACTCTTCTATTTACACTTACTAATGACTGCGCAGGGAGTTCGCCAATATATTCCAATTTTTATAAGGGGTTCGTAAAAAAAAAAGGTTGGAAACCGCTGCTTTATAGAATGCAAAATTAGGGCAAATTGTCCTTACACTTAATTAACTTGAAAAAAAAATTAAGTAGTATTTGCCGTATTAAATTAGTTATTTTTAAAATTGTTATATAAACTGTTCCGTTTTGGCAATCTAGTTATAATCCATAAAATATGGAAACCAAACAAAACTTTTTATTCAATTATAAAAAGAAGTAAATATTCACCTAAAGACGGCTAGAGATACTTACCAGTAGAAAAGTTGTGTTTTTAAATAAATTAGGACCCTTGTAATTCTAAAATATATCTTTTATTTAAGTAAATTCTAATGACGCATTCCAAGCTTATTGTTAATACAATAAAGTCCAGTTTCTTTAAGAACAAAGCACAAAATTAATTTAGTACTTTATTTTATAGTTTTTTTTTTAATTTTATAATTTGTTTTTAAAGAATTTATATCTAAATCAGTTACATTTACATTATTACCTATTTAATGAACAAGGGTATTAATACGGCCAATTAAAGATCGAGACCACTTAATGCTCGAGCCTAGCGAGGGCCCTGTGGCTAAAGGTTGAGATCATTAATCGCCAATTAACGCCTAAGTTAGTTACAATATTTTTTCGGCGATTGTTTTGTTAATAAATTTATTAAATTATTATTTTCCTTGAATCCAGAATGTATTTCAGTTCTAGGCAATCAACCTGGCAAATGTCAGTATTATTATTTAAATGACAAGGTTGTGTCATATACCAAGCTTCTTGGTTTGTGTATATTTAGTTGTCTGTAAGTCCAGGAGGCCACCACAAAAACCAATCCAATAAGAGATACGAATGAAACTTTTTTTTATATTACTCTAAACTATATTCAATTTAAAGTCGCGCTGCTGATTCAGTTTAGAGGGTTCAAACTGCATTTTTTACTTAAAAAAAATGGTAAAAATCGGTTTTTTTTAATACAACTCGAAAAATATTAATTTTAGGAAAAAAAGGTATTTAATTAAAATTATTGGTCTAATAAAAATACGTCATTTTTTATATAATTGTTTTTGTAACCCTTTTAATTTTTGAGATATTAACGATTTAATTTAAAATAAAAAGGCAAATATCTCAAAAACTAAAAGAATTACAAAAAAATGTATTAAAAAATTATGCCCTTTAGTAAGTTCTATAAAAAAGGTTGTGTACACATTTTTAATAAAATAAGTAATAAAGGAAATATAAGCAAAGAAGTGATTTAGTCCATTAAAACTTTAATAAAATTTAAACTTTATTTTATTAAAAAAATAATAATAAGTGCCTCCTTGATCTGGATGTTATATACCTGGCAGGACGCTTAACATTTCTCGATCTTCTATTTTACTATGTGTATAGCTCATCGTTTAAATATTTTTGTTATCAATTTTAATAATAATATTTATAATTTATAAAAATAGTTACTTGTTCAGAATGATCTTGAGAAAATTCGAATCATATTTTTAACATTAATTTTTTTTAATAGTTTTTTTAGCTCAATTATTGTTTAAACTTTAATTTGATTATATTTTAAAGTAGTAAATAAATAGCTATACACATAGTAGCATAGAAGATCGAGAAATGTTAAGCGTCCTGCCAGGTATATAAAACCCAGATAGGGAAGGCACTTATTATTTTTATTTTCAATAAAATAAAGTTAAAATTTTATTTAAGTTAAAGTTTTAAGTGGATCGGAATGAGTACAGTTATTGTACCAAAAAAAATAAATAAAATATCCGTGCCACCAGGTTATCCCCCATTACATCGAGGCATATGTGTATAAGCTTGTTTCATTCAATAAATAGAACATTTTGAATACATTTTTAGATGGATCGGAGGTGGTATACGTATTTGTACCAAAAAAATATTGTTATTAGCAAAATTTTTAATGGCAAAAATCACTTTTTTGCTTATATCTCCTTTACCACTTATTTTATTAAAAATTTGTATATAATTTTTTTCAGAGAACTTATCAAAAGACATATTTTTTGTTGAATACATTTTTGTTACTCTTTTAGTTTTTGAGATATTTGAAATTTTATTTTAAATTTAAATCGTTAATATCCCAAAAACTAAACGATTTTTTAAAGGTAAAAAATATAATTTGTACCCTCTGAGCTAAGGCAGCAGTGCGGTTTGAATTGACTAAGTATATGTGTCCTAAAAACCTATTAAATTGCTTATACAAATTTATTAACTTTAAACAAACAAATGAACTTGTATTCTTAAACAAGAAAATATGGAGTTTTTATGCTTGAATATGGTGTACCGTAATTACCGCACGCCTTTCAATTAATTCTTCTTAATGGTTTCATAAATGTTTTCATTATATTTTTGAATGTATTTGCCTAGAAATAACTGGATTTTCATAAAAGGTAAATATTTTCTTTTGATGTCAATGAACAGTTGAAAATTTTGTGTGGGTAAGAGAAAAATACAATTTTTTAACATTCTTCATGTACTTCGCTCAGATTAATTTAAAACAGTAGCAGTTTAACGTTTTTTGGGACTAGCGATAATTGCATTTCTAACTCTGTCTTCGTTCAGTGCATTGCAGGCAGATCTTGGCCGCCCACTTGACTTCTTGTCTAAAACGGATCCTCCTGTCCTCCATTTACGAATCCAAACTGTAATGGTCTTCCGCTGCGGACACTGTCGGTCATTAAATTGACGTCGAAAACACCTTTGAACGGCTATAATGGAATTATATTCAATAAATTTTTCGACACAAAAAATGCGATGTTCTGTTAACCAACGCGGCATTTTGACAACTGTCAACAATTTTAATAAACTCTCCAAAGCCTACTTTTCCAAATAAAAATATCGCCATAGTGAATACTCGATACATTTTTTTTATATTAAAGAAACAAAATAGGTAATACATTTTGCCGGACCCCGTATATTTTTTACACCTATGTATACTTCTGTTACCTATTATCATGGACAAATTTACTCTGATTTTAAGTATATGATAAAATATGCTTCGTTTATTTTTAGTATAAGCGTATAAGTAGGTGTAAATATCTCGATTGAGTTTTTCGATGGTACTCTTTCATAAAATTTGAATTAATAACCAAATATTTACCATTAATGACGTCTTTTCGGCCATGTGATTTAAAGAAAATGTTTTATTTTTATTTAGATGTTACAGAGATGTATTTACAATAATAATTTGAATTATTATAACAAAATAACGTTATATCTATAAATATCAGATGTATAAATGTCAGATGTTAAAATAAAAAGAATTTTTAGCTGTGGGTCAAGAGTCCATTAAAATAACAGGATATTTCGGGAAGAAAAAGGAATAACCCCATTTCTCCCAACCTTGACGCTGTATGTGTGTCAGATTTGACATTTTAATTATTACAGTCGCAGAGTTATAACTTTGCATTATTTTCACTCGT
Organism: Listronotus oregonensis; assembly: GCA_019359885.1. Classification (NCBI taxonomy): domain Eukaryota; kingdom Metazoa; phylum Arthropoda; class Insecta; order Coleoptera; family Curculionidae; genus Listronotus; species Listronotus oregonensis. Next base: position 7,535 of record JAHBCN010001985.1, read on the forward strand.
TTGAAACGAAACTCTGGTATGTAATGTATAATTTAAATAATGAATAACTCCATTTGAATCAATTTAATAATACGCAGTAACTTATTTGTTTTAATGTTTTTACATTTGGGGGCGCTGATTCGGAATCCGCCATTGGAACAACCCTACGACCGACGGGGGTGGCTCTGCGGGAGTGGATTTTGGCCAAAATCGGTCGGTCGTAGGGTTTTTCCAACGGCGGATTTTGAACCACCGCCCCGGAAAACCCCCGAAAAGTAGCTTTGACCCGGATTTTCGCGACCTATCATTAAGGGGTAAATTTGGCCAAAATTCTCCGGAGCCACCCTTGGGCATCGTAGGAGTGTTTCGAGGCCAAATTTGAAACCAGCGCCCTCGAAAACCCTCGGAGAGTAATTTTTACATTATTTTGTCGACTTAGTATATTTTTAAAAGAATTATGCAATTTCGGGAATGCACTTCATGCACCTGAGAGGTACTTTGGGTCGACCAGCTCCCTCTCATAGTTACAATGAATTCCTTGTGCTTTCTCGAGTAAGATGTCGAAAACCGCATCCCGATCCGAGTTGGCTGGCAAAATCGATTTATAGTTAGCTAATTTTCCTGGTCTAAAAGCTGATCCTCATAAAACGGCAGCTTAACTTGGTTTGAAACAAATTATAATCTCAAATAAAAAATAAGACCATTAAAATTTAAATAGATTTTTTTCCGTTTTTTGATTTCTCTTTCGTGCACAGCTTCTGGATTCTCCTAAAAAAGAGTCCAAGCATAATTAGCTAGCATTGCAGAATTATACTTTTTTACTTTTCATATCTACGATTTTTTTGAAAATTTTTCCCAGTTTAAATGTGGAAAATGATTTTTTAACAATATACTACACCTCATTTCTTCAAAATATTTTTGTTAAGTAACTAAAAATACCGCCATCCCTGTAAATAATAAAGGAATATCGTTAGTATTTTTTATTCTTAGCCAAAAAAATGTCTTTGTGGCCGTACTTTTACTTTGTAATAATTTGTTTTTACCTCGGCTAGTCCACTTGCGCAATCAACAATACTTTATATACAAAACCGTAGCAAAAAGGGGTTAGAAACCTCCCCGAAATTTCAGGATCCACGTTCGTTGTACAGTATGCAGTTAAGAGTAGTTTAAACCCTCAAGTTCCCCAAAACTACATAGAGTTTTAACGCAACGATATCCACTTTTTTCAAACACCAAACAGGTGATCCGAATGAATATTTAAGAGCAGCCATAAATCTAAACTTCGAAACCACATACCCTTCAATGCATTGGTGTAGCCAGGATTTAGGTGGGGGGGGCTGCCTATACAGGGTGTTACAGAATGTTGTAAGGAAAATTTGGGGGCAGATTCTACATGAGAAAATATGAAAAAAGTTTATATAAACATGATGGGTCCGGAAATGCTTTGTTTTTATGATATGGGGTGTTTAAAGTTTTTTGCCTTTTAAAGTTTATTTCTTATTTCTCGAAAACCCATGGAGATATTAATATAAGTTTTGCTACACGCAAATATATTATTATAGGTCACATTTACATGTACAAAATTATTTTTTAAGGGACTTAGATCAGTAGCCTTCATGCCGGTAAGTTCTTATTTTTAGCGAAGAAAACTGTACGCAACTGGTTTTCGCAAAAATTAGTATTGCTTTCTTAAAGCCAGTTTAATTCTGCTTATAAACTACCTTCTGGACTTTTTCGCCCTGACTTACCATTTTCAAAATAAAAATTAATTTATTAATCCGTATCCGTATAAGCTGTTTTCGCCGGAGTCCTCAAATATTTCAAAGGGGCAGAAGAAATATTCGAATGCGATTTATAGCAAGCATTAACGCAGAGGGAAGCCATTTACAGCATTTGATCTAAAGTTAAAATCGAATACATTATTCCTGAGCAATTAGTACAAATAAAATAATAAAATTATAGGTAAAACATGAAACAGCTAAGTGTACTTTTAGATTTATTTCGAAAACAGTAAGTCAAAACGAAAAAGTTCAGGAGGTACTTTTTAAGCGTAATTAAAATGGCTTTAAGGCAGCAACACTAGTTTTTAGAAAAACCAGTGGCGTACAGTTTTTTTCGCTAAAAATAAATACTGACCAGCACGAACGCCACTGATCTAAGTGCCTTAGAAAACAATTTTTTACATGTAAATGTGACCTATATTTATACATTTGCGTGTACAAAAACTTATCTTAATATCTCCACGAGTTTTCGAGAAGTGTGAAATAAACTATAAAAAACAAAAAACTTTAATCACCCTGTATCATAAAAACGAAGCATTTCCGGACCCATGTTTATATGAACTTTTTTTCATATTTTTGGATGTACAATCTGCCCCTAAATTTTCCTCACAACATTGTGTAATACCCTGTATAAAGCCATATTATTGCGAAAAAACTTTATTTAAATATTTTTACAAATAATGAGATAATATTAAATATTGAACAACAAATCTGTAAACTCAAGTGACGGCTAAAGTTATTTTATAACAAAATTAGTATGTAAATAAAAGAAAAATATATCGCCTTGGGGGTAGAGGAGCTGCAGCCCGGCGCCCCACCCTAAATATGCTTCAATGGTTATAATTTGTTGGCTTGGATAACAATATATCTGGGCTGTGGGCTATTTATTTTCGCGATTTCAAATGTAGCTGTAATGTTTCAGAGTTATTGAAAAATTGATGATGCAAGAAAAATATAAAAATGAGTACAGAATCGCCTTGAAAAATGTTTTGAAAATTATTGCGTATGATATTGTCATATAGAAAATGTTACACATTTGGATTTCAAAAGCAAGTACGCCCATGTCTTCTTAGTGTAAAAAAAGCATAAATTTGCAGTTAAAATGTATTTTAAGATTACATGTTATTGGGCATATAAAAAGGACTGAGACTGGCTCTCCATCGAACGCCATTAAAGCTCTAGGAGACTGTAGCAAGGAAATTTGCTCAAATGCATTTATTTTTTTAAATATTTTAGCAACTCTACCTGTTAAAACTTGAACAGCTGTAGATCGCTTTTAACTTTATGTAGATGAAATACGTATTTGAGAAACTCATATGAGCTACGAAAAATCGAAGACTAGACTTTATTTTGTAAACTTTTTTATAAATATAATTTAAGTGAATTTAAGTTATTTTTTTTGTATTTTAATTTTAGAAACAGAGTAAACCTAAAACAACAAATATTTTGAATTTATTTACAGACAATATTTTAAAAAGTCAAATCAACTTAAAGTTTGGGCTATTTTTAAATAATCGCTCCGCGCTTGCCTGTTGTGTAACGAACCAAGATTCTGCTGCGTGCAGGTTATGTGGTATGCGGTTTTGGAAGCTTATGATTTGGGCTACTCTTGAATATCAACTTTGCGCACCTCCCTACTATGCAACGAGCGTGGATCCCCTGTACAGGGCATGTGGATTTGAGAACTTGAGTTTCTTCATAAGTACCTGCCTGGGTGCTGCGTAATGCACATGAATATCGCTTTGGGTAGGGAGGAAGCAGGGGGTCAAGAAGTTCACTGGCAACCCCTCCTAAAAAAACTCCAGGCTACGGATCTGTTTGTATATCTGCATACGAACTAAAGTAGCTATTACTTTTAAATTGGCACAAATTTTCTAATTATATTTCATACACTGCAGTCTCGGTGGCAATAGTTTTATACAGTGGCGTATATTGACTATAAACAGTAAGGGGGGCTTAACTGCCTAATTTAAAAATTAACTGAAATAATATAGGTAAAAAATTATTTATTACCCAAAATTATTCAAAATTGTTTCAAAAAGGGGAAGGGGCCGTCCCCCGCTTTCCCTAATAAACGCCACTGCTGATAATAAAGAAAGCTTCTCGTGGTACTAATTGTCTCCCGTCCAAATAATCACAAAAAGCTATTAAAAATAAAAAATGCTTTTTTGCCGGTTTCTATATTATCCACACAAATTTGAAGACTTGTTGCGATCCCAAAACTTTGCAAAATTATTATGTATTTATAAAGAAAGCTATTTGTTGTATAGTATTTTTCCAAGATATAAGAAAATGACTAGACATATCGATTATCTCTGACTGCAATAAAAATCCTCGAAATTGGTTCTTTATGGCCATGCCAACAGAGGTGAGAACAGTTCAGGTCCGCACTAAGACATCATAAATACTTATATATCATTCCGGTCAGGTAGAAATACGACCCTGTACGGTCGGGTGGGCTAATTAGGTGAACCTACCCTAATAGTACCATAAACTGCCAATTTCGAGGGTTTTTACTGCATACGGAAGCAGTCGAGACTTTTAGTCATTTTCTTATATCTATATTATACTAAAACTTTATGTATACGCTTTGAGTTGCGTTACCAAAACTGTTTAGAATAATTATGTAATAATCAGTGGCAGGGCCGTTCTTATCAGCTTGGGCGCCCTGGGCTATAAACCAATTAGCGCCCTCCCTAGGCATTGAAATTCTTAAGCATGATTTTTTAATATTTCATTGCAGTTATAATAAAATTATTTTGTTAAATGAAGTTCTCGTTTACCTACATTTTATTTTTAGTTAAAATACGTTGACCTTAAAGAGACAAAAGAAAAGTAATGGCAATTCCTAATAATTTTTTATGATAGGGAATAAAAAAACAGCAATATATTAATGTTTTTTTCTTATGTTAATAAATTTAATTTTATTTGCACTAGAATATAATAAATAACAAAAATAAAATAAAAAGAATATATAATAATAAAAATATTGTAATAATAATAAACATCAAAAATATTTGTAACCAAAAAAACGTCCACATATAAAGGTACTAATTATTATAATAATTATTATCATAAATTGCACTGATGTATTAAATAATAAACTTCTTCCTCGCTTCACTTTAAGCAAATTCACTGATTATTGAATTTACATCTATCTATTCTTTCTAAATAATCCGATTCTATAGAATTTTAGATTTTATAAAATGTAAACGATTTTTTTCAAAAGCGGGACAAGAAATTACAGAACGTCGAAATAGAATAAATTCAAAGAAGGCAAGCATGCTCATATTCTTAAATTCAAATGAAAACATTTAACTTTTTTGTAAGCACTTAGAATTTCCGTTTTTGGTGCTATTTTTTGTTGTATTTTTAATTAATTATTATTATGTTTATTTTGCCAGCTTTTTTTTGTTTGGTTATTTTTTCTTGTTTTTTGTTTCGCTTTTTTTCTCTATATTATGTTAATGGAAAAAAATTAATAAAATAAAAATATTGGTATTTTTAGTTTTTTTGTAATAATGTAGTTTGTAATTTATTATTAAATAGCTACTTCTAAAATTCTTTAAATTTAATAATAACTATTTATGGTTTAAGCAGCGACTTAAGTCGCAGTTAAAGGAAGCGGCGACTTATAAGTCACCGTCACCGATTGACTGTGACCGGTGACTTAAAAATCGCCTTTAATATCATCTCTAATATGCATTAAAAGTGTTAGCGCGAGCCACGAACGCTACATCCGAATTTATTAATTAAGATATGAAAATTTAATCATATTTAAAAATTCCTCATCTTTACGTTCATGGCGCCCCTTAAGTTACGGTACCCTTAATCCCAAACAGCCATAGGATTAGCATGGCCCTGATCAGTGGTGCATATTGACTATAAACAGTAATTGAAATAATATCGGTAAAAGATTTAGTATTCATCTAAAAGAATTTAAACATAAAGTGGGGGGCCTGGGCTCCTCTGTCCCCCCACCGAGTATACTCCATGGTCTCATATGATGGTTATTAGGTTAACTCCAAGCAGAGCTACATAAAATTGCATTGAACGACATCTTCCAATTAGTTAATCTGGAAGGCAGTTGGCACTAGTCTTAAGGTAAATATGGAGCATTCAATTGTTGCCTTAACTTTGCGTCCAAAAAATTAAACGTTACCTTTTCTTAGTTGGAGGACTAATAATATAAATATAACGGAAGTTACTTGGCTTTAAACACAATTGCGCGGTATTTTAATATAATTTAACCAACAGATAGGACTGTAAGTATTGTTCTATATTATTGTGGAGGATTCATGTTTTGGAAAGATCTTGTTGGGTATACTTGCCAGAAAAGTTTTTATACAATGGGCCCACTTTCGTCCTGGTCCCGGGGTATAGCGACTGAGTGTGCTCAGCCCTATTGACCCTCTGCACTAGCAGAGCGCGTGAAACAGAAGAAACCTCCCAAAAAACTAAAAAATACATACACTTAGATAGGATACTAAACGAGGGTTGAAATAAAACTAAACAAGGTGTAATGTTTTTTTTCAATAAAGTTTACTACCATAGGCAGGTAAAAACCCATTACAATCTAACCAGACAGGACTATATAATTAAATCAGTTTATTACCTGTACTAACATTTATAAATATCTTTGTCCTAAAAACCAGACCCTCCAAAATAGTTTAAAAGCTAATTTATGACAATAAGGGTAAAAATTATAAAACTGTACCTGTAATCATGAAAAGATAAATTTAAGTCGTATTTAACAAAATATTAGAAGATTTCGGATTGATAATTTAAGCGGCTTTACCTTACAACAAAATTAATGCTTTAATTGCAACTAGATAAGCTCTAGAATAACAAAGCCTTTGAAAATCTGAAAAGCTTTTACTATACCAGTGATGATATTCGGAAGGACGCATCGTGGTTGGATCCACTTGCAGCAATTTTAAGAACATCAACCAATGGCGGTAACTGTGTTAACTTTGTTTCAGCGGCGCCTAATCTTCCTGAAGTTTCCGCAAAAGCCGGCGCCAGGGTCCTGCAAGAATGTCCTCGCCGATGGCAAAGTCGTTTCATAGAGTTGTCAAACAGAGAAGCGTGTTTAGTCGTGGACCAGTACTCGCGAGATCGAGCCGTAAAGCGCCAAGACGTGAACGAAAAAACACGCGACAAACGACAGTTTTTTTTAAGAAAGTCTAATGTGACATTTTATAAAAACTTATTTTTTGTGATATTTATTGTGATAAATTTTTGTTGATATTTTGGTGTTGGTTTTTCCCTCTCATTGGCAATCAGAAAGTACGTTTCCTAAAATATTTTATTTATTTTTTTTATTTAAATATAATATTTTTTTAAACATACAAATAATATCAAGTAAATATATTACTAATTTTTTATATAATTTTTGGTGTGTATGTTAAGACAAAATATTTTGCCTAAAGTCTAAATAATTATACTTTAAAAAAATATATGGTCCTAAACTAAACAATTTAATAAAATACAAAAATGATTTTTAATTAAAAAGATAAAAGCAATATAACTTACGTAATCATACTCTTCCACTCTGCAACTTACAGCCCCTACTTACTTATGGCAAAACTTAACCTAGCACCCAGAACAATTAAAAATAATTATAAGATATATTTCAAAAATTCAAGAAAAAAAGCCAAAAGAAAGACTCCAATCATATTGCAAAAAGACAAACTGTCACTATTCTAAAATACCTCCATTTAAGAAAATCAAACATTTTATTTAAAAAATAACTCAAGTCATTATCTACTATCTTTAATTGATTCAAACATTTTTAAAATAACTCTATTATCTACATTTTTGTAATAATTCTAATAGATTTAAAGTGTTTTTGAGATTCTTCTTCATTTTTGCAAAGTTAAACATTTCTCCTAATTGTTATATACTAACTTAAAACTATTAACATTTTTTTCGTACTACGATGTGTTTGTTTTATACCTCAGAAGTCGCTTCATTTTACTCTTAAGACTTATCCCATTAATAATATGTATGTAATTCAAACAAATGTAATATTTTTTAAATATTGTTCCACAAAATATTTAAGGAATTTGTTAAAAAGTTAGAAAAGGGAATAAAAAAAAATAAATTTAGAAAAAACTATTTTACCAAAACCAAAATTAATATATTAAAAGAGGAATTTTAAGAAAATTTTATTGATTTAAATATGTAATAGTTTATGTTGTTTTTTTTTTGTCTCTAGGACAGCCCCCCAACGCTTGAATAATGTTTAAGTATAAAACTCTAAAACTTCTATTTAATATACTTAATTTTTCGTACAGTGATAGCCATTAAATCTTGGGCAAAAAATTTGTCAAATTTTGACTTTTCTGCCAATATTTTTAATCGCTCTTTTTTACCTTATTTTACTTTTAATTACTATAAATAAAGCAAAAGGTAAAAGAAAATATTTATATTTTATAAAAACTAACAAATTAATAAATTATTTACCATTTAATAAATTCAAACAAACTTTAATATCCTTTCAAACAAATGTAATGTTTTATTGCGGCCCCGTTTTTTTCTAAACAGAGTTTAGCCTTCCAGGCATCGAATGGACCAAAGCCGGAGCGTAGTCCGGATTTCCTCGTAACTAATTCCACGCATCTAAAATTTTATCCTATGGACCAAAGCCGGGGCGTAGTCCGGATTTCCTCGTAACTAATTCCACGCATCTAAAATTTTATCCTTAAGTTCGTTTACATTTTGCGGCCTAAACTCAGTTTTCCTATTTATTTTTTAACTAATAAGCCCCAAACATTTTCCATAACATTTAAATCCGGACTACGTGCGGGCCACGGTAAAACCCTGATAGGCTGCTCTTCCATCCATTCATCGACTTGCCAGGCCGTATGAACGGAACACTTATCTTGCTGAAAGATAAAATTTCTGTCCGGAAATCGATTCAGTAGAGAAGAAAGCATAATATGCTGTAGTAGATCTGTATATACCTTCGCATTGAACCTTCCTTCGATAAAATAACATACACCAAGTCCTTGTGGACTTAGCCACTACTACTGTCCTTTTGGCTATATTTTTCATCAAATCGTGTTCCTTAAGGCCTGTATACCTTAAGTATTCATTGTAGCACCACTAAAACACTTTTTTATCGGTGAATATTATATTTTCTCAAAAAATCGGAGGTTCCAAGTAAAATTGTAGAGCAAATCCAATGCGTTGTTCTTTATTTGCAATTGTTAAAAACGGTTTTAAGGCTGCCGGGTGGAGGCGCAATTCGGATATTTGCTTTATTCTTCGCCGTGCCGTACAGATTTAAATGGTTGGTTTCTCAAAACATTAACTTAGTTATTGTCTTGTTCTTGATTTGATAGTTTGAGGCGACCACTTCCAGCTCGTCTCTCAAAGGAGTGTTTCCTGCCATTTTTTTAAACAAAATGAATAGTACTCTTTGGGATGTTAAGCTCTTCCGCCACATCTCTTTCTGGCTCAATATAATGAATAATTAATACTTTTTGATCCAAAGTTAAGTTAAAAATTTTTAGACACAGACAACGGTTCTTTATTAGGTTTTTCATCAGGTATTTATATTCAGTAGAAGGTGGCATAAGCCTATTTTACGAAAGGAAAAAAGAATTGCCCAAAATTTAATGGCCGTTACTGTACCGGGTAAGTCAACGATTGCGCGGAGTAGCTTTATGCCTTGAAGATAAAATTTGTTGAAAATGAGTTTTTGTAATAAGATATGGTGGAATATTCTGCATATTTTAAAAATATTTTCATTTATACAGGGTGCGCCAAAAAAGTAGGATGCAACAAAGTTAGATTTTTTTGGACACCCTGTATTTGAATAAATTTTTGAATTGTACGTGTAATTTTATAACTTTTTTATTATAGGTTTTATACACGAACAAGTTATAGTTTTCGAGATAATTCGACTTATTATGAAAATTTAGCACATTTAAGCACCTGTTTACTGTGAAAATACTACTTTAATTTTGTCTCTAAGCGATTCGTAACTTGTGTTCTTAGTAAACGAGGTTAAAAAAAACATACTCACATGAAATATTTAAAATCTTATTTACTGGGTGTTCTCTGTTTCGGTCCAAAATCAGAAAATTTCTAATTGAAAAATCTCACTTTTTTTAAATGGAACACCCCATATATTTTACTGTCATCTTACAGCTCGTCAAAAATTCTTCAAGTTTTGTTAAGGATATTGTATCCTTATTTCTAATAGTTTTCGAAATATTTTCATTTTTACGAATTTTCTGTTCTCGTTATAGAATCTTTTGTCAATATATCCCAGTGGCCATGGAAAACAAATGAAAATAATGTCACTGATACTGGATGACATTAACAATTAAATTAGATCAGTTTTCAAGTTAGGCGTTTTTACTGTAGTTTAATGTTCAGTTACTTATACTCAAAATGATTTTTTTTCAAAAAAGAACTAATTAATATGATTTATATTTTGGCGCGGCAGATAAAAATTATCTTTTGGCTGAAAGATTATACAGAGCGAATTATCCAGAGCGGCGAACACCTAGTCCTCGGAGTTTTCAAAATTTAATGGAACGTTTTAATTCAACCGGTAGTGTGGAACATTCAAAACGTAAAGTTGTCAATAAAATAGCTACAAATGATGAAAAAGAACTTGAAATATTGTTACAAGTTCAGGAGAATCTTCACACAGAATTATAGGGCCATATTTTTTTTATGAAAATGTGAACGGACCTACTTATTTATTGTTTTTGCAACAAGAGTTGCCAAGATTATTGGCAGAAGTAGACTTTGACGAACGTCAAAATATGTGGTTCCAACAAGATGGTGCTCCCCCCCACTTTTATTGTGAAACGAGAGAATATTTGGATCAGCATTATCCTCAAAGATGGATTGGTCGCGGGGGTTTTGTTGCATGGCCACCAAGGTCTTGTGATCTTACCCCGTTAGATTTTTTCCTGTGGGATTATGTAAAAGACAGAGTATATGTCACACCCCCTACGACAAGGCAGGACATGGAGAATAGAATTAGGAATGTATGTCAAACAATAACACCTGGCATGTTATCTAATGTCCGTGAAAATATCATTAGAAGGGTTGACATATGTATTGATCAAGAAGGATATCTATTCGAACATTTAATAAGGAGAAGAAACTGATTTTTTGGGGGTCTCAGTTGCAAAATATTGTGTTGATGAAGTTTTACTGTAAATATAAATATTAATATGTGTTGAGTTAGTTTTATCTACAGGTTTTTACTTATACCGCAAAGGACAGTATCCATCATCTATTGTTTAATTATAAGATTTAGTTAATTAATTTAATAATAACACTAACGGTTATTTAAGTAATTAGGTTTATAGTTTTATTGTTTAAAATACCCTGTTATAATGTTTGCAATAAGATATTTTGTTTATGTTATGTTTTATTATGTTTATTAATTTTTTTATAAGTAATAAAATTGTTTCTCTGGAATAATGTGTTTTTTAATTTTCTTATTATAGTTTTAGTGTCATTTGCCTATGTTTTGACCAAATTAAGGCAATAAACTATAATAGTTATATTTCATAAGTATGTTCTCCTGACAACTTCATGTAGTAAAGACCAGCTTTTAAGACGAATTTCGCAGTACTCAGTTACCCCTCAGTTAGATGTTGGTAACTGACAATAATATAACCCGCCTTTAGGCTATTGCTTGACTCCATTGACAAAACATTCTCTAACGAGAACAGAAAATCCGGAAAAAATAATAATATTTCGAAAACTATTAGGAATAAGAATAGAATATCCTTAACAAAACTTGAAGAATTTTTGACGAGCTGTAAGATAACAGTAAAATATATAGGGTGTTCCATTTAAAAAATAGAGATTTTTCAATTAGAAATTTCCTGATTTTGGACCGAAACAGAGAACACCCTGTAAATAAGATTTTAAATATTTCATGTGAGTATGTTTTTATAACCTTGTTTACTAAGAACACAAGTTACGAATCGCTTAGAGACCAAATTAAAGTAGTATTTTCACAGTATCTCGAAAACTATAACTTGTTCGTGTATAAAACCTATAATAAAAAAGTTATGAAATAACACGTACAATTCAAAAATACATTCAAATACAGCGTGTTCAATTAAAAAAATCTAACTTTGTTGCATCCTACTTTTTGGCGCACCCTGTATAAATGCAAATATTTTTAAAATATGCAGAATATTGCACCATAGCTTACTACAAAAGCCCATTTTTAACAAAATTTATCTTCAAGGCATAAAGCTCCTCCGCCCAATCGTTGACTCACCCGGTACATTACCCCCAGTCTAAAAAAAACCAGAATCATTCTCATAGCTAAACTAGGTTAGAGATTTTGCTACTCCCGCCCCCTGCATTAGTCTATTGCCCACCGTGTCAAAAGTTACGAAAAAACTATATTTTATTAAAACTGCAAACGAAAAGCGTGCTATTCCAAACTAGCAGTTCAAATTCAGATCTAAACAATTCACAAAACATCAGCTCAAAAAGGTTAGTACAACACTGCATAGGCAGTTTACAATGCCTTACTTTATAAAACGCCTTATAAATTTTATTTTCCTTTTTGGATTACGCAGCTCACGGACAACTTCCTAAAAGAGAGGAGCTTTTTAGTAGACGCCCTTAAATACATTCTGCGCGCACAAGGTGCAGTTCTTAGCCTGTTTTTTACACCCTCTTTACAGCTAATATTAGTAAAATAGCAAACATATATCACTTTATATGCCGACGATACTTGTTTGTATGGCTTGAGCAAAGACAGTCGACGTAATAATTACACAGGTCCACAAAAAAAGTGGTGTGTGCTGGGTGTCGGACTAAGATTTTCTGGTGTATTTTTCTCAGCTGAACACTAATTCGAAGTCAAAATTGGGGGTCAAAGAGCAAAAAATCGAGAAAAGCCCAAAAAACCGACATGGTACATTTACCGACAGAAACCTGCTACCGCGGAATGTTAGGACTACGACTATATAAACTATAAGAGGTACAAAAAATTTTATGGAACAAAAAAGAAAGCTTTTTAAATTGTCTCTAAAGCTATATATGTTATAAAGTTATATAAATATTTTTGATAAGATAAATAATAAAGGAGATATAAACGAAAACATTATTTTGACAAAAATTTCTGTCCAAAATAGGTTTTTTTTTCATTTATGTGATTTTTTGGTTTTTAATAATAAATTATTTATTTTATTTATTTGAATCCCATATTGCTTAAAATTTTCAGAAAAATTTTTAAAAAATAATTTTCAAATTTTTTCCAGATTTATACCTTCAAAAAAATCCTGAAAATTCGGTTTTTTGATTATAACTCCTAGTCGAACACCCAGCACACACCACTTTTTTTAAGCCTATGTTATTATTATAATGTAAAACAATTCAAATCTCCTTTAAGACTGGTTTAAAAAGGGAAAAATAAAAATTAAGCCTGAAAAAACCTAAGCGCTATTCATTCTGCGCAAACATGTTAAACCTACAATAATTTTGTATTAAACAATACTTTTATAAACTAACAAAAACAACAGTTTATTTGGAATCATTGTTTACCAAAAATTAATTATCCGAACACCCCCATATCAGACAAAGATACAACTGGCAATAATTAATATACCCACCATTAGCCAGCGACAGTAAGCATTCACTCTCAGATAAACTCTTATTCCATAAACAAATCATCCTGTTACGTATAATAATAATATAATACTTGAACTCCCCTATAGTACGTTTTAACGTAGAAAAATAAAACAAAAGTAACTTTGTTTCGTATTACAGTACTTTTCATAAAAAAATTGTAACTGTAGAATACGGGGTACATGTGTTATAATTAGAGATACAAATGATCTGCAAAAGTTTTTAATAGTAACGGCCTAATCTGAAGATTTGTAAAGAGCGTGGAATTTTTAGGTCCGCCTGGTATTTAGCAAGTTTGTTGTAGGGTTTTTGGTGTGTCTGTCAACTTTAATTGACTCTTATTTACTATTTTTGTTTACTTTTCGGTGTGTTATATAAAGTTTTTACATTGTCCACATCGGGGAACAAATAAATGATCTGATTTAATTGCTTTGCAGAATTTTTCGATAGAGGTGTCGAATTATAGCCACTTAAATAGTTACAGAGCTACAGCCTGACATCCCCTGTACCTGGATACCTGACGGGGTATGTAATCCTCTCCCAGTACCTCCTCCCCTGACTCCAGACCTCAATTTCACCCAAAAATTCGCTTTCCTGTTGGCCGGGGGCAAAGTCATTATATCATGAATTCCATTCCACAGCCAGCTGTATGACCACGTTTTACCCTTCAACTTGGATAATTGGATACCCACTTACAACCCCTCTCACCAAGGCCTGGCCATATATATAAGTTAGTATCCAATAATTGGCGTTGGAGAGTAACACGTGGGTATACAGCTGGCCGTGGAATGGAATTCATGATAAAATGGCTTCGCCCTCTGTCAACAGAAAAACAGACTTTAGTTTTTGGTGAGATTAGTGTCTGGAATCAGGCAAGGGGGTATTGGTGGCGAGGGTTACATACCCCGTAAGAAATCCAGGTACAGGGGGGCTGTAGCTCTGTAACTATTTAAGTGGCTACAGTTTGACAACTCTATCAAAAAAATTCTGCAAAGCAATTGACTAAACTATTAGTCAAAATCATCCCACTGACCTTTGAGGGTGATTTTGGGGGGGTTGGGCGGATTTTTGGGTTTTGTGTCCGTGGAGGCTTTTGATCAGCGTGTTGAGAACTATCACTATGCAAAGTTTAAAAACAATTGACCAAAACCCATTTTTAATAGAAAAAAATTCCAGTGACCTTTTAGGGGGGGGTTGGGGCAGGTTTTTCGGATTTAGTGCCCGTGGTGACTTTTAATCATTTTCTATAGAAAACTGCGGTTTCTTTTCTAAATCGGACCGCATAAATATAATTTAAACTAGTTTGGTAATTATTCAATAAATTTGGGGGTAATTTGCCATTATTTTGTAACATTTATCGAAATAACAACAGCTATTTGAAATCGTAAAATACACAAAAAAACTATTTAAAGAAAAAAAGGAAAAAATATATAGTACCCAAATTAAACATGGTCAAGAAGAAAAAAACCTTTATGCTTTTAACATAGGTGTAAAACAATTTATCGGAGTCTGTAAATTTAGGACTTAATCTCTTTATAACGTTTGAAATAGGGATTAATAATTCGACAGGTAAACTGAGGACTAAATTAAAGAAGGTAAAAATTACAACATTCCCAAACAGGATGGAATTATTGCAGCCCATAATAAGTACCATATTGAAAATTATTAAAATTTCGTTAATAACTTCTATGTAGGGATAATTTAGACAAATTCAAAAGCCCTTAGTTTTGGTCGATCATGGTTAGTTCCGGTTTGTTAAAGCGGTTTTTTATTTCCCCAAATTCAAAAGCTCTTTGTTCTGGTCGGTCATGGTTAGTTCTGGTTAGTTAAAGCGGCTTTGTATTTTCCACCATATTGAAAATTATTAAAATTTTCTCAATACCATCTACATAGGGATAATTTAGACAAATTTAAAAGCCCTTAGTTCTGGTCGTTCATGGTTAGTTAAAGCGGCTTTTTATTTTCCAAAATTCAAAAGCCCTTAGTTCTGGTCGGTCATGGTTAGTTAAAGCGGTTTTTTATTTTCCCCAATTATATTTCAGACGTGATAAATCACTAAAAGTAGGAAAGGTAAACTTCTTTAGTTTAGGCCGCAATTCTGCTATGGCATCTGAATTTTGGTCCTCACTTTGCAGGTGCTTTGTAAAACGGCTAATCCTCAGTTAACATATGCTTGTTTAGGTACCAAATATTAAATCTGAATTTTGGTCCTCAGTTTACATGCGTCCCCATTTATTCCATCAACAGAAAAATATTATTTACATGTCAAAAACAATTAATATTTGTCTTGACAAGCTTTACACTGCTATATTTCATCAAGTAATAATTATTATTTTTTATTTCAGAAGAGTGTAGCTTCCAAAATGTACAGGATTGTAGTTCGGGTATCCCTAAGTCTAATTATTGCAGCAATGGCAGTATCCGGAGCCATTAAATGTCATATGTGGAGGGAACTACTCCCATGTGAATGTAGGGTGACTAAACCGCAGACCAGAACTACAAGTGTAACTTGTGAAAATATGGCATCATTTGGACAGGTAAGAATTAAATACGAAAAGTCTCAATAAATCGGTGACAGGCGGTATTTAAAAAAAATTCAATTATTCAATTGACGAAAAAGTGTCCATAATTAAGTGGCATTATGCGGGAAACAGTCTTAGAGCAGTATCTGAAATGCTTCCGCGTCCATTTTAACTATTAAACGTATTATCAGTAAGTTCGAGTCCAAAGATACCGTAATAAATAATTGTAAATGTTCAACTCAGGATATCGAAAATAGAGCCAAAGAAAGAAAGAACAGAGATCTTAATATTCTACTGAGTGTGGAGAAAAACAAAATGGTTAGTACGAGGGTTCTTGGGCAAGAGGTAAATAAACATCATACAACGGTATTGTGCACTTTGAAAAAACACAAATAGTATTCGTATAAATTTGAAAAACATCAAGAGCTGCAGGAAGGAGATGAAAAGCGAAGAATGGAATTTTGTTTTGAAATGATGGAAAGAGCAAATAACGATAGGATTTTTTTTAAAAATCATTATATTACCGATGAATGTACATTCACCCTCAACAATGAACTAAATGTTCAGAATTGCCGGTATTGGAGCCGAGAAAATGAACATCGCTTTGTTCATACTCGGGCACAATATCCGCAAAAAACAAATGTATTCGTGGGAATTATCGGACACCATATCATTGGACACTTTTTTATGGACCTGACAGCAGAAACCTATTTGTACTTATTTCAAAATCAAATTGGACCCGCCTTGAAAGAAGTTGTTCGGGAAGATCAAATGATCTGGTACCAAATGGATGGTTGCCCCGCCCATAATGCCCGTATGGTTAGAGAGTACCTACCTGGAAAATGCTTTTAACGGCAACATTATTGGTAATCGGTACCGGATACTTTGGCCAGCCAGGTCACCCGATCTTTCACCGAATGACTTCTTTCTGTGGGGTCACTTAAAAAGTGTCATTTATAAAAGTGTAAAATTTGAGAATCTAAACCAGCTACAAAACGCTATTTCGTTAAAATGTAATAAAATTTCGCAATATGGTTGGGATATTGTTTAGCAGTTATTGGGAGGTTGTTTAAACATATGATTAATTAATGTTTTTTATGTAATTATCTAATTTATTTAAAGAAGTTATTGTTTTTTATTTCATTTTACTTTTCCACACCTAGTAAAATATTAAAAGTTCAGTTCTGCCTTTTTTTGAATCTATTTTCGATCTTCTGATTTAAACATTTACAATTATTTATTGCGATGGCACCCAAATTTACTGACAATACGTTTAATGGTTGAAATGGACCAGATAGGCTTGATGGAAAAATAAATTGAAAATATTTCAGATACTGCTATTGGTTTAATTAAATTCTAGTATAATAAAATTATTTTTTTAATGATCGATAGTAATAATTGTTATTAGTCAAAAATAATTGTTACATTAAATGAAATGTTTGATAAAAAAAATAATGTTAACCTGTCTTTTACTTTGAATGTAATGGTTGGTTGGTGGAGATTGATGAAACGAAAAAAAAAACATTCCTTGTATTCGGCTCTACGTCAGATTTGACAAAGCCTTATAACAAATTGTTTGCTGATGGCTGGTGCCTTTTTGGTTTTACCGGAACCAAAATGTTGGTAATTTTACAATTACATTTTTTTTAAACTTGGCCAGATGGTTTGTCAGATTGGTCTCTTCAAAAAGTTGTCTTACATTTTTTTCTGAAAAATGTGCAGGAAAGCCAATAATTGACCCCTTTAAAATTTACATGGGATATGTTCCGCCCGGCGACGCGCCACCGGTATATTTACGTATTTCTTGTTTAATAATTTTTTTTATTTTAATTCTTAGCTCAAAAATTGTTAGCCTTCCTTTGTAAAAATCCTGGACGAAGAAACTAGAGAAACGAGAGATTCTTGTGCGTTCTCTCGCGTCGTCTCAAGCCTTTAAACGAAAGGAAAATTAATCTCCTGTATCGACGAGACTAGACCAGAGACAAGAGACTCGTACCGAGGGCATCTCTACCACAACTAACCACAACTAATGATTATAAGCATTTTTTAGTTCTGCTTTGATAAATTCATTGTGTTTTTCTCCTGTCTCTTTTTTAAAAAAATTTTGGGGTTTTTTATTGCTAAGTAGATATTTAGGAAAATATATTCAGGTCCTGCATTATATATAAGCTGACGAGAATATCACGCCTACATTGAATATAGGAAAAGACATACTGATGTAGCTTACGAAATAATTATTATTCCAATCAGTGCAGAAAGTATAGTTTCCCGCACGCGACTGCAGATAACAGAACGACAAAAAACGGAGTTCGGGTAAGCAGGTGCGGGAAAGATACTTTCCGCAAACGTTAGGATCAAGATTTTTTTCTAAAAGCTTTAAAATAATTTTTTTAATTGTATTTTTAATTTTTGAAAAAATATGTTATATTTTATTTGTTATTTATATTAATATTAAATGTACAGTTTGCAGCACTTTGCAGGCTTCGATGTTAATTTTTGGCGTTTTTGTAGTAAAACAAGAAAGTTACTGCTACTGGTAGTAGCGTGAAAATTAAGAGTAATGATTAAAAAATTCTGCACACTGTGCGGGAAATAAAATCCACACGCGAGCGAGCTAAAATGCGCACGGGAACGAGAATTTTCCGCACGCATCTAAAAAAAATGTTTGGTCCTTAATTTTGATTTGGTCTATTCTGATTACATAATGCCTTATGCAAAATTCAATATAAGGTATAAGGCCTAAAATTCATGTCCAATGAGGAATTTTCTTTTTTAACGTTTTAATGACATTTTATTTTGGCAATTAAGTTTTTTGATTTTTAAGGCACATAGAGCTAACAGAAATTACACATGATGTATTAAGTGATCATCACTTGGCATCATCACTATTTATTACTATGTCAAATTCTAAAAACACGTTTTTCTTCTAGGTTATAGATATTCTAAGGGGACATTTTCATCCAAATGACAAGATAAATCTAAGACTGGAAAGGTCTAACCTACATGATCTCCAGTATAGGCAATTTAGGGAGATAAACGTCACCATTGAAAGTATTAAGTTAAACCATGATTACTTAGGGTAAGTTATTACAAGATAGCACTTTTTTTCAAAATCGATATATAAAAAGATTTTAAACTCACATAAAAATATTTAAAAAATATATGAACTCACATTTAAGGAACTCGTGTAAATTAAACATATTTTATCGAAAAATTTATTTTGATAGGTTAGAAACCTAATTTCAATTTTTATTAAATGTACTGGTTATACAAAAACTAATTTTGGTAGTAATTACAAAAAATATAATAATGGTGATATTGCGATTTTTTGCGAAAAACAAGAAATAACAAAATATATGTATATATTATGTACTATATTGTTGAGTATTCGCTAAGATGAGACTGCTTCGCCAGAGTACAGACCCGTGTGTGCACAAAAACTGTTAACCCTTATGATGCAGATCATCTAAAACAAAATAAAGGAAAAACCCTTACCAATTAAAACACCTTCATCAATTTTAATCTAATAAATATAATGAAACCTTAGTAATAATTCAAATTAAAATTATCTGCAATAATATGTATGGCAACAAGTAATGTCTTTTATTAAATTGAAAAATCAGAACCAATATAATGAAACCTTGAATAAATCTTTTTTTTTATTTTTGGACAGTCCACGAGGGCTGAGGTCTAAGTACCAACGTACCGTAGGTGTCTTAAGCACATATATGGTCTATTTGTTATTCAGAAATAGTTTACACTATTTTACACTTTTTGTGCACACCAAGTCCTAAAATACACCTTTCATAAGAGCACTTACGTAAAAATCTGTAAAATAGTGTACAATATTTTCTGACTAATAAGCAGGCCTATAGACAAATTGCATCGAAGCTTAGTAGTTTTGTAAAAAGTGCCGTAAAATGCAATAGCGACATGCTCAACATCTAGAAGTCTAGCACCCAAGATATCTAGTATTGCGCGAGACAAGAGAAGCCATCTTTTCATCTCGTCTTTTGGACTCAAGAGAATATGACTCTCTCGTCTCGACGAGAATGACATTTTCTCGCTCGAGAGACTAGTTTCTCTCGTGTTGTCTCGTCTCGTCCCGCTGGCTTTCTTTTGTAGTAAAGATATGATATATGTAAGTACATATTATGTCGGCGTTAAACACTAAAATCAGTCATTTTATTAAATGACTAATCAGCAGATGTATTGCCGGCAAGCAGCGTAATAGCACATACACACTGAAATATGTCATTTAAGGAATGGCATATTTCAGTGTTTGATCAACATTTGATAACTTTTACATTTCTATACTGTGTGTTTTCTAATTAAATGTCAATATTTAAGCTGGCGATTTTTGGGTCCGTTTTAAAAAAAAAAACTTCATATGAACGTATGACCTAAACGTCTTAACTTTTAAGATACAGGGTGATAAAATTTTCAAAAATAAAACATTTATTATTAATATCTTAAAAACTTTAAAATTTTACTAAAATTTATAAATTTTATGTATAAGAATTTTTATTAAATTTTTTTTAAATTTATATTTAAAATTTATTATTTTCAGAATTAATGGTACTATATGATTCTCTTAACATATATGTTATTTATATTATATATATATATATATATATATATATATATATATAAATATATAATTATTTAAAAAATTATACAATATTTTTTTATAACATTTATTTGTTAAAAATAAATTTAATTAAAAATTTTTGTTATATAAAAAAATTATATTATAAGTTTTTTAAAAAATATTAAAATATATCAATTATTTTATAAAAAAATAAAGTTTATTAATTTAATAAAAAATAGTTTTATTTAAAAATAAAATTTATTAAAAAAATCAAAAATGTGCTTTTGAAAATTCTTTTTTACTTTTAAAATTAAAAAAAAAAGGCATTTTTTTGGAATCTCAAAATAACTCAAAAGGGGAAAATTTTTAACAAAAAAATCCCAAAAAAAAAATTTTTCATTTTTCCATACCGATATCGGATTTGCTTTTAATGACATGTTGTTACAAATACAAACTTGCCATGATTTAACCGACTTCGTATTCCTACGGTTTCCAATCCCCATGAGCACTGAACTGTGGACCTTATATATGTATTAAAATTATATATATATATATATATATATATATATATATATATATATATATATATATATATATATATATATATATATATATATATATATATATATATATATAAAGGGTCGCCAAATAACTTTTTTTTAAATGCTAAAAAAAGAAACTACTGAATATTTTCTCAAATTTATTTTTTTATTTGAAAGTACAATCCTTCCGGTTAATAATGGAAAATAATTTCATTCAAATGGCTGCCTCGGCTGGCCATGCAGTAGCCTACACGATCGGTTCAATTTTTAAGCACATTATCGATTGTGTGCAGCTGTATTTCACCAATGGCTTCACGAATATTGTCCTTTAAAGCGTCAATTGTCTCTGGCTTGTCGGCGTAACACTTATCTTTGACGGCACCTCACAAATAATAGTCCAACGGTGTCAAATCGCAGCTCCGAGGTGGCCAAACGACATCAGCTCTGCGGCTGATAATGCGATCTTCAAAAACAGGACGCAAAACATCGAGTGTAGCTTCGGCTGCGTGGCACGTAGCGCCGTCCTGTTGAAACCAAATGTTGCCAATATCCTCCTCTTCAATTTTTGTGAACAAAAATTCGTTCAACATGGCCCGATAACGATCGCCATTGACTGTAACGGCTACTCCTTGCTCATTTTCGAAGAAAAATGGCCCAATTATGCCTCTGGACCAAAATCCGCACCAAACAGTGACTGGGTGCGTCGGCTTTTCAATGTATGCTTGCGGGTTTTCTGTGCCCCAAATGCGACAATTTTGCTTGTTTACATACCCGCCAAGATCAAAATGAGCTTCATCTGAAAAGATGATTTTTTTGGCAAAATCGGCATCTTCTGTAAGTCGATCGCAGGCCCACTTAGCGAAGCGAAAACGCATTGGATGGTCAGTTGGCTTCAACTCCTGAACCAATTGGACCTTGTATGGCGTCATACCAAGGTCTTTATGCAAAATTCGTCTCAATGATGTCTCCGCAATGTT
Organism: Listronotus oregonensis; assembly: GCA_019359885.1. Classification (NCBI taxonomy): domain Eukaryota; kingdom Metazoa; phylum Arthropoda; class Insecta; order Coleoptera; family Curculionidae; genus Listronotus; species Listronotus oregonensis. The sequence continues at coordinate 29,558 of JAHBCN010001985.1, forward strand.
CAATTGTTGAGAACGACGGTGAATTGATGTTGATGACGCTTCACGCACACTTTCTGCCACAGCAGCAATATTCTCGGGTGTACGCACTGTTTTTGGCTTTTCACGCTTTGGTTTATCGATGGGGATGCCAGTTTCTTTCACTTTTTTCACAAGATAACGAACATACGGGGCTGACGGTGCTTCTCTTCTTCCATAATCCGTACGCAATTTTCGCACACATTCTGCAACATTACCATGATTTTCAAAGTAATGTCGCAATATTTCCCAGCGTTGTTCAAGCGTATACACAACCATATTCGTTCAGCGGAAGGATAAAACTAATTAACTGTCAAATCAAACATGAGCTAAGTGTTACCATTCACGAAATAAGCACTAGTTGAAAAAAACGTTAGATGGCGGACCCTGTATATACAGTATGTCCACGGAAAAGGTGTTGAAGAGAAAAAACTTTTTTATTTTCGATTTTATCAAAAAAAGCTACTCTTGATAAAAAATTTTGCTACTTCTTAGAGTAAGATTGGGATAGAAACATTTGACATATTTTATACGCGGTGTTCAGAAAATTGAAAAAACTTAAAATGGTACAAGAGTAAAGTGCATTTATTTGCAAAGATATGGAAATAAGTTACTAAAAAAAGTTGTTCAAACGTAAAAGGTAGTCTCTAATACCAGTTTTCGAAAAAATCGGCCCACTTTTATTTATTTGTGATTAAAATATCAATTAACTAATTCCAAATATTTGTACTAGTAGGCGTTGATAGTGACAAGCTTTCGCTTTTATAATTCATTAGCCCCAGTATCGTCAGCTTTAAATGCTTACTTAACAGCAAAAAATTTGATAATAAATTAATATTAAAAATTTAAATTGATGAAATAAATTTTTTCACAAAAAATAAAAGTAGGTCGATTTTTTCGAAAATTGGTATTAGAGACTACCTTTTAATTTTGAACAACTTTTCCTAGTAACTTATTTCCATATCTTCTCAAATAAATGCACTTTACTCTTGTACCATTTTAAGTTCTTTCAATTTTCTGAACACCGCGTATAAAATATGTTAATATATATATATATATATATATATATATATATATATATATATATATATATATATATATATATATATATATATATATATATATATATATATATATATATATATATATATATATATATATATATATATATATATATCACCATGCAGACAAATATATTTCTGCATTTTGATATTATTTACCAATATTCTTATGACCATGAAGCGAAACGGTCTTTATTTTTTTAAGCAAAACCCGTGCATTGGATTGTCAAAATCAAGTGATTAATTTTTCTTAGAAATGATTAGGGTTTTTAAAACTATTTTTTATTTTAAGAAAAATCACTGGCGTACCATCAAATATCGTACAAACACAACTGGTGGAAAAAAATGTGGTACACTAAAAATTGCCTCTTGATACATGAACATGATACATGTATGCCAAATTTTATTAAAATATCTAAAGTGGTATTACAGGTATTAATAATAAATTATCTACTTTTAAAAATTTTACCACCCTGTATCTCAAAAGTTAAGACGTTTAGGATATACGTTCATATAAAGTTTTCTTCTTAAAATTGACCAAAAAATTGCCCCCTTAAATATTGAAATTCAATTAGAAAACACCCCGTATATTTAAAGAAATGTAGTATTTTTGTAGACTAAAAAAGGTTTGTGTTTTAAATTCGTGAAATTTGAACGTTAAATCAAAGATGTCACTTTGTATTCTATTTAAGATAAGAAAATATTATATATCATTTAAAGCCGTTATGACAAGGTAAGAAACCTTTATACATTTGGATTTTCCATGTTAATAGTTTTTAGTTATAAATAATTTAAATATGTTTACAGTAAAATATCTAATTTTCGATGTAAATTGTAATTGACTTGATTGTTATTGTTTGTTTAATTATTGTTTTTGTAACCACTTAAGATTGTACAAATAAAAACAAAAAGAAAAAATCTAGAGCCAATAACGATGTATGATTTTATCGTAGTTTTGCTTTTGTTGTATATTAATAATTTAAAATGGAGGACATGTTAACAGTAACAGCGATTTTAGGCTTAATAAAAATAAACGTTCACTAAATTATTTGGAATTTGATATGAACACACCAACTTTTATTATAAATTTTTAATAATATACATACATTTGGGACTTTAAAAATATGCGTAAGCAGTAGATTAATTCTGCCCTAAATCACATAACAATTAAATGGAAAATGTTTTGGACAATTTTGTTGGTAACTTATCTATGCTTGCAAAATGGTTTTATTTTTTTGGGTTTTTGGGTTATTTCGAAAAAACTATAATTTTTATTTTTAAAATTAAATGCAGTAGCTATTTTATTTCTTACATTATTTACCACAAATTGAATGTTTTCTAGATAGATAGTAATCAGTTAGGGTCGCTTTAGAATTTGGGAAAGCAATTTATCAAAGTTAGACAAATAGAAATAATTGACGAAACAGTGTTTTTTAATCTCGTAAATGTTTATATACTTTTATAACTATTGCTTAAAATATGTTTTTACATAAATTTAAAATTTCCCCATTTGGAAATAATATTCCCAGCAAAAATAAAAAATAAGCGATAATCAGCGGATTATAGAATTATAAAATATTTGGTGGAATTTCTTAAATAAAAAAACACATACTTTTTAAATTAATAGAGATTTGATATTAAAATTAAAAGAAAATCACATAATAATTATTGTACAACGGATTTGGAGGGTGGGATGATAATTTCTAAATAAATAAATATTAAAAAAAAGTAATCATAAAACGACTGTTGTTAAAAATAGTGTATCTGCAGCCCTTCTAAGTGTTCAATAGGATAGAAGGATATCCTAAAAAAAATATTTTAAACATGTTATCCTTGTATTTAATGAGAACACAGGCCCACAACAAAAAATAAGTGGTGTGTGCTAGGTATTGGACTGGAATTTTCTGGAGTATTTTTTCCGTTGAACACGAATCTAAAGTCGAAATTGGGGGTCAAACAGCAAATAATCGAGAAAAGGCATAATTTAAGGTATTAACGATTTGTTTTAATTTAAAACGTCAATATCTTAAAAACTATAAAATATACACGAAACTTTATATGACATAAACAATGTATTTTTAAAAGACCTTTAATTTATGTTATATAATCTTTTTGTCTAAATCCAATATTTTTCAAGTTATAATCAAAAAACCGAATTTCCAGGATTTTTTTAAGGTATACCTCTGGAAAAAAATTGAAAAATTAATTTTTGTTTACTTTTGGATTTTTTCTGAAAATTTTAAATGATTTGGGATTTAAATAAATAAAATAAATAATTTATTATTAAAAAAATCACATTAATAAAAAAATCCTATTTTGGACTGAAATTTTTTGTCAAAATTACATTTTCGTTTATATCTCCTTTATTATTTATCTTATCAAAAATGTTTATATAACTTTTTTATAAACAATATGAAAAGCTCTATTTTTTGTTTCATGAAATTTTTTGTATCTCATAAGGCGTGTTTACACCAAAGTTGATAACTAAACGTTGACAAAAGATTGTTTGTAGAAAACTAAATGTTGTCAACTAAAAGTTGCTCTTTTTAAATGAGAGCAACAAGTGGACATTTTTTTGTAGAAAACTAAAAGTTGCTTTTCTCAAATTTAGAGAACCAAGTAGAAAACCTGTTGCCAAAGAATTGGCGTTTAGGCTCCAGTTCTCTACTAGTTTTCTACAAGTTGCTTGCGAAAAGCGCGCAGCAACAAACCTTCCACTTTAAGTTGTCAACTTTCTTTGATCTTAACCGACATTCCACGGGAAACCAAAATTTAGTAGAAAATTTGTCTTTCCACAAGTGGAAGACAGAAAAAGTTGCTGTATTTTGGAGAAAAAGCAACAAATTGCCGCAACTTGTCGAAAACTTAGTGTGGAAGACTTTGTTGTAAACGCGGCTTTATAGTTTATACAATCGTAATCCAAACATTCCGTGGTAGCAGGTTTCTCCCGGAAAATGTACCGTGTCAGTTTTTTGGGGTTTTTCCGATTTTTTGCTGTTTGACCTCCAATTTTAACTTAAGATTCGGGTTCCGCGAAAAAAATACAACAGAAAATTCTAGTCCGACACCCAGCACACACCACTATTTTTTTTTTGTGGGCCTGTGTAACGATTAATTTTTTAATTTTTCTTTGTGTGGTCCATTATTAATTTCTGCAGGTATATCAAGAAATAAGACAGATAGATATTCAGTATTCCCCTAAATACATTTAAAAGTACTTACGTTGTGAAGACAAACTTTTTTTGTTACATTAAATTCATCCAAATTCCTTCCTCATACCAAAACGAATATCAACAACAAAAAATTATGAATAATTTTTATTGCTTATGCCATAAATGGTATTTTTAAATTAAATACATTTTACCAAATTAACAAATCGTCAAAAAGCAGTTTAAAAAAATTCAGTAAAGAGGAAATGGTCAATTTTTAAATTGTCTTAGACTGCCGTTTGTTTTATTTACGATGTTATTTTAAATCTAAAAGAAGTATATGATTTTTGTTATTCTTTAAATCAAAAAAAGTGATATTATATAAAAAATAATAAAAAAACAAGATAATATTTATGTTTAAAGTACCAGCACCGGAGAAAATTCTTAAAGACATTTTATAATTATGTGACGTGTTTTGTCTTTGAATGTTTAAATTGTTGCTCAAGCAAGCTAAGTTAAATAGATTTGTTTAGTTAGATTTTCTTCTACTTTTGGTATACACATCTCTAAGTATTTCCCAAATAGATACATATCGATATTAGGTTGGTTACAAATAAAACATGCGATATCTTTAACACCTCTTTGATGATTTATGTTTGGGGATCAATGCGCCAAGTTATATACTAGTAGTATTCACAACAATATTGTGTAAGTTTTGTAATGTATTAAAAAAATTGAGATACCTCACCTAAAATAAAATTTTCATGAACTGGATTTTATCATATTATTTAGTTGAATTGAAATTTGAGCCTGGCATATATTCTTGCTTGATTTAAGATCAAAAAATAAACAAACAAAAGTAATCGTGTAACTTGTCGGTACAACCTGTCAAAAATATTGACAATGGACTTTTTTCTCAAAATTTTGAAAAATTTCATAAGCAAAGATTACATTTTAGGCCGTTTTATTTATTAAAAAAAAAACCACGAACTCCTTTTAGCCAAGAGCCAACTTCGCTAAAATTGTGCAGATAGGTAGCTTTCAACATGCTGCATCCCAGACTCCTGAGGGCTTGCGCAAGCCCCTCAAGTGTAAACTATCAGACATTCATTAAACTTCTTTTTAGCGGTTTTTTTTACAGTCATCCACTGTCCCAACCCCTCCCTACACTTTCTTCTTACCTTACACCCCTACCCGACCCCCAGTTCAAATCTTTCCTTTTACTTCCAAATCTTACTTTTCTGTCCCCTACCCCTTCCTATTGTCTGTCATTACTTTAACCTCGGGCTTACTCACTTTCATGTGTATCGATTGTATAACTGCTTCTAATAAACTTTTTCAAAGGAAGGGAGTTTGTAGGGCCGAGGAAGGGGCGAAGTGATAAGGTAAAGAAAAAATGTAGAGACGGGTTGGCAAAGCGATGGGCAGTGAAAGCAAAGGCTCTGAAGATTATTGGAAACAGCCAAGCATCGATATCCACAAGTGTCCGTTGGGTTCTTTGAGTAAGCTTGGAGAAACCGGGGGGTAAAGTGGTGATAGGAAGTAGGAAAGTGTAAGGGACGAAAAAGTAAGATTTGGACGTAGAAGGAAAGCTTTAATAGAAGAGAGTTTAATAGAAACAATTGCAGAATCTAAATCTATGAGTATGAAAGTAAGTATGTTGGGGCTTTAGGGGAGGGGATCAGAGAGGGGTTTAGTGACATAAGGTATGGAGAGAGGAGGGAAGAAGTTGGGGACAGGGAGTGACAGAAAAAAAAACGCTTAAAGCAAAATTTTAGCAAATTTAGCCAAGAGCTAATTCTCATAGGGATTTTTTTTAATCTTGAGATAGTCCACGAAGGCTTAGGCCTAAGTACTTACGTACCGTAAGTGTCTGAATTTTGCGGGGTCATTTTAAGTTTTAATGGATAATTTCTATTTTCGTCATTTTTACTTAAAGTAAGCCACTGTTGGTAAAAGAAACTTGTTTATTTGGTAAAAAAGAGGTATTTACTTAAAATATTTAAACATGGATATAAAAATTAATTACAAAGATATGTTATAAATGTTTGTTTTTAAGATGTATGGTATTAAAAGTATTACATGCCAAAACACAACAAACAAAAAATATTTAATTATTTTTATACAACCAGGCTACCATTATTATCCGTATCACTTTGATTTACTGCTACTTACAATGGTCTAGTATAATGACCATATTTCAAAAATGTTTTTTTTTGTCCAAGTACATTTTATAATTTTTATAAAAATATCCTACTGTAAGTTAAATTTTAGCTAAAGTGAGTCTTTTGGAAAGTCGTTAACAACTTGTAAATTATTTTTAGAGCAACTTAGTCTACGATATAGAATTTTAATCAAAGGTAAAAAGTTCTAGAATATTTTGGCGTATCTTCACATTATCACTAAATATAGTATAAAGGGCAAGTCAGTTGTTTATTTGGATAAAACTTGTACGTTACACGCAGTATTAGAGGCAAGGGGATGGGTGAACGGAACTGAAAAGCAAGGGATTTTCAAAATTTTCTATTTAAAAAGTGATACATGAGACCCACACCAAATATATACCAGATGATATAGGCTTTAAGGGGAACACTTTGGTAAAAAACATGTTAATTTTAAAATTTCCAAAGTTAATTTTTTTGCCCCGCCCAGGGAAAATCTATGTTTCAAAAGTAAATCCTCAATTTGTAATTTTTCCGTGCATTTAATTAAATTTCATAGTCAAATCTCAAATTCTGCAAAATAATATATGTTTTTCTAAACACCATAGCCAGTTAAACTTTTTTCACCTAAAAATTTTTCAGATGCCTTTAATTTCAAGAAAAATGCAGGTGTTTTTGCGAAATTTGGATTTTGAAGATAAAATTTAATCAAATTTAGGAAAAAGATACAAATAGAGGATTTGCCTTTAAAACTTTTTCTATGGGAGGGCAAAAAAAAATCAACTTTTTGTTTCAAATTTCAAAATAAACATTTTCTTTACCAAACCCCCTTGGGGCCAATAGCATATGGTATATATTTGGTGTGGCTTCCACGTCCAATTTATGAATAAAAAGTTTAAAAAATTATACCGCGTTCGAAAACATCGAATTTTAATTGTTCATGCGGAAAATTAAAAACGCTTTGTCAAAAACAGTTTATTGTTATCAGCTTAGAATTTTGCTAAATGAAGCGCCGATTATCATCCAAACATGGATTATGCACCTTTAAAGCTCTTGTGTTTCCACCACTCGCGATAAATACATCAAATTCCCACTAGATCTACAAAAAAGACTGACATAAAGGATTTTTTTTTCAACAAAGATGACTTCGATTTCCGAATGTAAAACAAACGACATCCTTTCAACAGTTATAAATGACAATATTTCAAAATGATATTATATGGACAAATTAGCAATTCGTCATTTACCACTCTATAACTTTATTTTTAATTCTTTAGAACATAATATATGTTTTAAGGACTACATCCAAAAAATATTTTTTAAACACTATTTAATTAAAATGTGTTGACCCTTATAAGATAAGGATATAAAGAAGAACTGACTCGGAGGGTGAAACACATGCTAAAGAGAAAAGGAAAATTTTAGAAAAAAAAAGTATTAATAGTCCAGGTATATTTAGGCCATTGTTAAGGGCAGTGAAGCAAAATAATATGAAAAATAAATATAAATACTTTTTTGCCGTAAATCTCAGAACAAAATTATTAATAGATAATCTTTCTTTATTACTTGGGAAAAAACCGTCAATCACTTGGGGTTATCAGAGGCGTTGTAGAGTAAGATCTACAAGAGCAGCTACAATGTAATCAGTGTAATGCAATTAAGTTGCTTAACTACTGAAGTTATATTTGATTAATTACACAAGTCAACAAATTAAAATTATTGTAAAGTAACAATAATGAAAATAGGTCTGTTTGAAGTATTTTAGAGTCCTAAATCAGAAAATGATAAAGCTCATTACTATAAAACGTACCTTTTTTTTTGTTATAAGGAGAAAAAAGAGGAGACAACATATTTTTACAATCTTATATATTTATTTAATATAAACATATAAAACATGTGGAATCTATGCAAAAACATTACTGGGGATTGGTTGTCAGGGGAGGATTTACGCAAAGGCTGAGTAGGCTAGAGCCTAGGGCGGCAAATATTAGGGGCGGCAAAAAAACAAGTTCAAAGAAAAATGTTAGTATCGGATTTTGCCTATAAATAAATATTACATAGTTCAAAAAAAAGACTTATTTGTTTTACCATTTTAATTTATATTTTGTTTTTATAATATGAAATTTGTTTGTTTTTAAGGACACAGATTTTTTAGCGTATTTTTTTCCGTTGAACACGAATTTGAAGTAAAAATGGGGGTCAATCAGCAAAAATCGAGAAAACCCCAATAAACCGACACGGTACATTTACCGGCATAAACCTGCTATCACAGAATGTTTGGACTATGACTATATAAACTATAAGAGATAAAAAAAAATCATAAAACCAAAAAGAAAGCTTTTCAAAGTGTCTATAAAATAATATAAACATTTTTCCATTTTTGATAAAATAAATAATAAAGAAGATATAAATAAAAATGTAATTTTGACAAAAAAATTCAGCCCAAAATGGGATTTTTGATTTATTATTAATGTGATTTTTGTTTTTTTTTAACAATAAATCATTTCTTTTATTTATTTAAATCCCAAATTACTCAAAATTTGCAGAAAAAATCCAAAAATAGAAAAATATAATAATTTTTTTTAATGAAAAAATTAAGTTTTTTGATTATAACCCAAAAAATATTGCATTTAGACAAAAAGATTATATAACCTAAATAAAAAGTCTTTTAAAACATAATTTATGTTATATAAAGTTTCGTGTATCTTTTATAGTTTTTAATATATTGACATTTTAAATTAAAAAAAATCGTAAATATTTAAAATTACGCCTTTTCTGGATTATTTGCTGTTTGACCCCCAATTTTAACTTTAGATTCGTATTCAGCCGAAGTCTTGTTAGTATCACTTAGTTGTTTTTATTTTGGGATAGTTTTTATTTTGATTAGTGTCGTATATTGACTATAAAAAGGAGGGGGGGCAACTGCTTAATATAAAAATTAACTTAAATAATATAGGTAAAAAATTAAGTTACTATCCAAAATGATGGCCTTACTTAATAAACGCCACTGGTGATAATAAAGAAAGCTTCTCGTAGTACCAAAACGGAATGTCTTCTTTACAAGTAATCACAAAAAACTATTAAAAATAAAAAGGCCTGTTTTGGTAGTTTAATTTTTGAATATGCAGGGATTTGTTTGTGGACGTTGGAAAGTTTACCAATGGACACGTGTTAGATTATGAAAATATAAGTAAAAATATATTGGGAGAACTAATAGTAAAATATTTATTTTATGTTATATTTCCATTTGAATATGTTGGATGGTTGCAGCTCTAAAACCATTTTTTTGACGAGCCTCTTCTGCAAATAAAAGATTAGCAGCAACATACTTGTTTCAAACATGTTAAGCTAATAGCCGTAAAAAATGAATCTACCTCTTAATATTATAAAAAAACAATAATTAATATAGCAAACCTGTCATTTCTTTGAAATAGGTTATTAAATCATCTGAAGCTCGTCGCCATCGAGCCGTCATTGACTAATTAGCTGAATTAGCGGCCGTCAGCAGAAGATTGATGGTAATGTTGTCGCGTGCCCAGACAGAGGACAGCACCCAAGGAGACACGGTTCTTGCGGATTAAGATCGCTTACAGTTACAAGAAAAATTACTAAGAATTGCAGGAATGTTGTTGGCAGGAATTGCAAGATTTAGTTTTTTTATGTTATATATTGCGTCTTTATAAGGAAATCATTGCTTGGATTTAGGTCTTCCAATATAAGAAAAAGAAATATTTGTATAAGTGTTAAATGACATTTTAAAACTATGTTTATCATCTGAAATTCTTGTAACAAATCAAATACTGAATCATTAAAAAGTAAGCAACAGACTTCAAAAATCTGTTTTTATTAAATTCCCTATTAATTTCGGTGGGTTTAAAAAATGCTACTGCTAACTATGTCTTACGGTCAGTCTTTTTTTGTTTTAAAAAACAAACCGGTTTTTTGAAATAGGCTTTATTTTCGAAAATTGCACTTGCAACGATATAACAAAAGTCTTAAAAACAGTGACATTTTATTTGAAATACAATCTAAACGAATCCAATATTCGGAATAAAATATATTTAAACAATTTAAAGTGAAAACCTAATTTCATTTCATTTAGGCAACAATCCATGGTTTTCCAGCAAATAAGAAGAGTGTCAATACGTTCTATAGTTTTGTGCTTTAGTATGGTTTTGTTGGGATTACTCGCCTTGAAATTTTCTAAAAAATGGAGAAAATGCATAAAAATGTTTTTAATTTTTTTCGCGAAAATCGCATGTTGGACGAAAAAAAGTCAGAAACCAAATTTGCTCTAAAATGAATGGGGATTATAAAAAATTTTATTTTACGGAAAAGCAGTGGCGTACATAATATTTTTCAAAAATATTTAGTCTATGTTCCTGTAGGGACGCCACTGGTTAAACTTTAAAAAAATCTCATAAATCAATAAATGGCTGTTGATACTCAGACGGTGTGTGCTAAATTTCATAAAAATATCTAGGAAGTTATTAAAGTTATGATGAAGAAACGTTTTTTTTTTAAGATCTTAACACCCTGTAGCTCAAAAGTTAAGGAGTTTAGGAGATAGCTTTATTTGAACTTTTCTTCTTAAAAAATCACATAAGAAGATTAACGCCCACAAGGATTTATATATATATATATATATATATATATATATATATATATATATATATATATATATATATATATATATATATATATATATATATATATATATATATATATATATATATATATATATATATATATATATATATATATTTTTGGGAAAACAAGATTTCCAGTTTTTCAATGTAAAAGTATTTTTTATTTATATTTAAATATCATTTTTTTATAGAAACAGTAAAACAATATAAAGTTTTGTTTATTACTTTTAAACCTACCCCTATAAATATTTATTTGTAAGGGTTTAATTTGTAGTTATTTTGCCACTTTGGTTTATGGTACAATAGCAAATAGTTAATACCTATTAACTATTTCTAGCCCACTTCCTATAGGCATTGTAAATAAAACAATAAAATTATAATTACTTTAATTTGAGTAATTTGACACTGATTTAAGCGTTCATTGAGACGTAGGAAATTTTCCATTGTATTTGTAGGCGCCACAGATTTACATAATTTTCGCACAGTAGATTGGTTTTGGACAAGAATAAATGCTTGTAAAATAAATAATAACACTAATAACGCTAAAAAAATATTTATATTATATCTACAGAGTAAGCCTAAAAGTTGAACAAGAGCTTTTTCAAATAAAAAAGGAAGCACACATAATATACCAAACAATTTTAGTCAAGTGAATAAAATTGCGCTTATGACTCTAGTGATTAAAAAAAAACAATTTTTTTACTAAATTAAGTTATATTTGGTCACTAAGATCACTTATGATTTTTTTTCAATTTTTATGTCTAATTTTAAAAAACGCCCATGCCTAACTCACCCAAACCATCAATATAAAGACCTTTAAGCTATTTTCCTCTTAGTATGATTTTTAAATGTAATTTTATAATTAAAATACCAGAGCTAGGTAGGAATCGAATCCTTTTGGAATCGAATCCAGAAATCGATTCCTTTTTAAGGATCCGAGGGCTGGAGACGATTACTTTTTTAAAATAGGATCGTTATCGTTATATTTGTTATATAATTTTAAAATGATCCGGGATCAATTTCTTTATGGAAGGATTCGATTTCAAAAAGAAATCGATTCCTTTTATTTCTAATTTAAGACAAATATTAAAATCAGCCATTTTAAATACGCCATTTCAAATTTCCAAATTTTCACCCAAGATTCTTGATTTTTAAATTTTAAACTAGCCCCCTAAAATCCTTATGACCCAAATCTGAGGCAAATTGGTTTATAAATGCCAAAATCCGCCATTCCAAACCTTTTATTTTAAATTTCCAAATTTTTACGATGAGATTCTTAGTCAGCATCACATTAATCAATCATTAAAATCAAGATAAAGAATTTTAAAACATCTGCCTATTAAGATCTTGAAATAAGTAAACACTCCTAACATGTTATTTTTAACTAAAGTATGTTATTCTTTAGGTCCGGAGAAACTAGTTATTAAGGTATCAAGGGTATTATAAAGATAATAACGCTTGAGGTCGATGGTGTGTTTCCCGAGGGCCTTTGGCCCGAGGGATATACGTTGACCGAAAGCGTTATTATCCTTAATACCCGTGGTGCCTTCAACGTTTAATGTCCGACTAAATATTCTATATATAAGAAAAATTTGAATGAATTTTGAATGTATTAGTTTAAACCAAATCAAGTACTATCATTTACCTGAAAAAATTGTCGAAACGTAATTGTGGTAACCATGGTTGTAAGTTATTTGTCAATAAGACAACACATAAAAAATAATTTTGCGATTGAGGCATAAAAATGTCCGAAGTAGTGGAAAATACCCATCTCCCCCAAGATATTTTAGTGAAAGCTGCTAAAGCTGAGCAAGCGCTTGTGCCAGAAAGAAATAGGCGGATTTACGAGAAAGAATATTTCCATTTTGAGGCCTGGCTGACGGATCACTGCGTGGACCGTGTGGAAGAAACCGTTTTGATGGCTTATTTTCAAGATTTGTCAGAGTCATATTCTCCAAATTCCCTTTGGACAAAGTTTTCAATGTTACGTAAAGAATTAATAGTTCATAAGAAAATAAGAAGTAATGAAAAATTGATTTCTCTGCAACAGTTCCTAAAGCAACTTGGGAGAAATTATCAGCCTAAAAAGTCGAAGGTTCTGACTCGCGAACAAGTTATAACTTTTTTGAAAGAAGCGCCGACTGAAAACTATTAGGCAGATAAAGTTGCATTAGTGATAGATGTATTCGGAGCTTGTAGAATAGACGAGCTTGTGAAAATGAAGTTTTCCGATGTGCGTGATATGGGTCAGCATATATTTATTGACATTCCACAAAGTAAAAATGGGCAAGCAAGGAGCTTTTTGGTTATTGATGACAGTGAAATTTGCGCAACAAAGTTAATTCGGGACTATGTGTCCTTGCCACCTAAAAGTGCACCTATTGATAGGGTTTTTTTGTGCTATCGTGATGAACGATGTACTGTGCAGCCTATAGGTAAAAATACATTTGGAAATATACCCTTTAAGATTGCTACATATTTGGGTTTACCTGATGCTAAGGCGTACTACACAGGTCATTGTTTAAGACGTACAGCGGCAACAATTCATTCTGATGTGGGAGGTAGTTCCGAGAGGTTAATGAGGTTAGGAGGCTGGAAGAGCTCTTCGGTAGCACGAGGGATGATAGTGAAAGCACCAAATTCTATGTTTAGTTGGGAAGAAGATATTAAACCCAAACTAATAATTTTTATTTAAAATATTTATTAGTATATTGTGTAAGTATGTTTGTATTTTCGTAATAAATGCATAAATGAAGATAATTTATTGTTTATTTATTGGTAAATTTGTAGGCCCTAGGGCGTTATTTTTTTTAATAACGCCTTAGGGTAATATTTCGTATTTATCTGACTTTCACATAATATTATTATTTGTCAAATAATATACCAGTCGGACATTAAACATTTAAATGAAACATTTTTTTTCGTAACCATAAACTGTGGTATCCAAAACCGGGCATACATTTTACTTGCATTAATGTTAAAAGTTTGGATTGCTTGATCTTCGTAATTTCTGTTATCCTTGAGATAGCCCTGGGGGACTTTTAAATGGGACATTAACTTATTTCTATTTAGGGTGTCATCCAAAAATTAATTTAAAATTTTAATACATTTTTGTATTCCATAAGCAGATAAATTTTTAAACGGTACTGGTGAAATTACAATAAGAATGTCCCATTTATAAGTCGCTTAAGGTTATCTCAATAAAAATCTAGTATCGCAAATTTTGAAATACAGTTTAAAAAAATGTTTTATTTAAGGGTGGATTCATGTTGATCTCTCTGAAATAACATATTCAAATTTGAAGAATATTTACCAGAAACTAATTTGGCTAAGAGTTACAGTACTTCAAAATGAGGCTAAAATTAATCATCGCGGCTCGGGCTCCTTGCTAAAATATTTGACTCTTGATTTATCATCTAAATTATGTAGTATCATTGGTATTCTGTTACCATTTGTAAGTATAAATACTGAACATGATTCAGAATCCTAATCCGATACATAGGAATCGATTTTCGAAAACACTAATGATTCTAGATTAAGTAGACCATTCCTAAAATAGAAGTTCTGAAGTAATAGCGCGACATAAACTTTCGTAAAGTTCCATAAGAATTTTGTTTTTACTTTTACCTCTTTTGAGCACCCAGTAATTTATGCCCATCAAAGCTTGATCGAATCCTTCAAAAAAGGAATCGATTTACGGATCAGGATCCTCATAAAGGAATCGAATCACCAATACGAATCACACAACTCTTTTAAAAGGAATCGAATCCGGAGAATCGATTCCTACTTATCGGATCACGAATCCGGATCATTTTTAGTTTTTATACTTACAAATGGTAACTACAATATGAATGATACTACATGAACCAAATGGAAAATCAAGCGTCAAAGATTTTATCACAGAGCCCGAGCCACGAAATATGATTGTAGCCATATTTTTAAGTGCTGTTACTCTTAGCCAAATTGGTTTTTGGTAAATATTCTTCAAATTTAAATATGTTACTTTTAAGATCAACATGAAACCACCCTTTACTGGAACATTAGGTATGTTTGTTATCCAGAAATAGTGTACACTATTTTACACTTTTTTTACGTAAGCGCTTTTATGGAAGGCGGATTTTAGAACTAGGTAAAAAAAGTGTACAGTACATTCCACAATAATTCGTTGATTTGTTGTTTAACATGCTACTGTTAGTTGTAAAACCCAATAAACTTTGTGTACCCGCATGTAGGTCCAGAAATTTTCTTTATTTATTATTGTACCTTTTTTTGGTATATTAT
Organism: Listronotus oregonensis; assembly: GCA_019359885.1. NCBI lineage: Eukaryota > Metazoa > Arthropoda > Insecta > Coleoptera > Curculionidae > Listronotus > Listronotus oregonensis. Next base: position 44,875 of record JAHBCN010001985.1, read on the forward strand.
ATAGGTTAAAGGCAAATTGCAGGTGTTCAATATAAAGCATCTTAGTTCATCAGTCGTTTGTCAAGGTATTTTCGTGTGTGTTATTGAGCATCCAAAATAGCTAACCTAACCTATTGATATTAGTAGGTAATCAGGACCTATACCCTTTCAAAAGGTGCGGTGCCTACACAATAGATATTTTTCAAGCAACTTATTTACGGCTGGGTTTTCCACTGGGGCTGGTCATTTTTATTGCGGTCAAAAAATCAGTGTCAAATATTTCTGAATAGCAAATGCAAACTGACCCATTATTTCAAACTGTATTCCAAAACTTGCGATTTCTCTTCATAAGTTTTTTAAATGTAATTCTTGAGATAACCTTATGCAACTTATAAATGGGACCTCTTATTGTAATTTTATAGGATGTTTTACAAGTACTTTTAATAATTTCTTTGCTTGCGGAATATTAAAATGTATTAAAATTTTAAATTTATATTTGTTAGACATCCTAAACAGAAATAATAAAATGTCTCTTGGGGTTATATCAAGGATAACATATTAAAAAATTATGAAGATCAGACAATCAAAACTTTTAAGATAAATGCAAGTAAAATGTATGTTTGTTTTTGGATATCATACTCTACAGTTACGAAAAAAAATGTTATTTTTAAATTTTGTTTCTCTGGACCTGAAAACCAACATATTTTGATTGAAAATCAAATGTTAGGTATGTTTTCATGTCAAAATTTGGAACTTTGAAATGAGTTATTCAAAATGGCTGACTTTGGCATTTATAAACCGATTTGTTTTAAATTAGAAACATAAGGAATTAATTTCTTTTAAAATCGGATCCTTTCAAAAAGGAATCGATTCTGGATAATTTTAAAATCATAGAACAAATCCAGATCACGGATCCTATTTTAAAAAAGCAATCGATTCCAGCCTTCGGATCCTTAAAAAGGAATCGATTTCTGGACCTGGATTCGATTCCTATCCAGCTCAGCTAATATGAAATTAATAAAAGTAAATTTATAAAACCTAAAACAAGAAATGTGGATAAAAAATACATTTTTTTACTTGAGATTTAGTACATATACAATTTATATTCAACGTATTAAGTTAGACTTCTTTCAGTTAAACAGAAAATGTTACCACTGGAAATTACCTCCCAAATCTTAAAGTTGTTAACAATAGGGTTTTCTTTAATGATTCCGTTTATATGCATGCTTTAATACGGTATTGAAAAAACGACAACAAACATTATAAAAGTAAAGATAAGGCCTTTGTTTGGGGCTAACCCATATCATTTGTAAAATTATGGAAAACCCCAAAACTTGTCCAAGAAATCAAAACCCCACACGGAAGTTACTTTTTTATTTACTAAGACTTATATGTTTTTTAATAAAATAAATTTAAATCAGTTTATATAAATAATAAGTGTTATTACCTATTATCCTCTTTTACGGTACGGTAATGACAATATAATTCTATTGAAGCAAATCCATATTTTCTCCATAGCATCTGGCAAGATATTAAATGGAAGATATTAAATGACCACTTACACTTTCATAGAGCATAATTACCCCTAGAGTCCAACCGAAACCGAATATTCGGCCGTCGCTTCAGTTTCGGCCGAAACCGAAACCGAAACTCACGTGGTCAGGTATAAAATTCCTTAAAATACTGAAATTTGGTGCATTTTACCCATTATTCTGCATTTATTAGGACATGCAATGGAAACACAGTATATTAATTTTAAACTTTTAGGTACCTTTTATATAAAAATAATAATTACTAAAATTTTGCTACAGAGCTATCCGAACGGCGCACTTGCCGCGAGAAACAAAGTGCATGCGAGCGCGAGCGTGCATGACAACTTCCGAAATTAGTTTCGGTTTCGGCAAAAGTGTCGGCCAATTTTGGCCGAAACCGAAACTGCCGCTGAAACTTGATTTTTGGCCGAAACCCGGCCGAAACCGAAACCGAAACCGAACTTTCGGTCGGACACTAATTACCTCTCAAACTTTTTTGACTCGTGAACTACTTGCCCTGTCTTTGGGTTTTAGGATATAATTATTTGTTTAAATGTAAATAAATCTTATTTTTTATCTGATTTTTTTTTTCTAGTGTGAATTGATAAATAGCATTAACTGAAAAAATACAGGTTTTTACAACAAGTATACTTTTATAAAAGTAGTAGATAATAATTATAATAGAAAAATACAAAAAAATCTTTTGGTTTTTTTTTAAATACAAGAACAATTCATTAAAAGTAAGATCACACTAGGTACCTGTGAAATACAATTTTTTTTTAATCTTTGGACAGATTTTTGTTTTATTTTGGTACAGTTTACGAAAGCTTAAAGCTTAAATACTACCGTCCCTTAGGTGCCTTAAATATAGTAAGAGAAAGTTTATTAACAGAAGAAGTGAAAAGTAAAGGGTGGACAAAATGGCAAGCTCGGTTAAGTTCAACTGTAAAGAAATCCATAAGTTGGCATTTTTGTGTTGCTCTGTTGCAAATTGCTAGAGGATGGCTAATTTCTCGGAGCAGAAGCTGTGAAAATTCTCATAAAAGGGTGACAGATTCCCTGTAGCCCGTAAGCGTGGGATTATTAATAACGCGAACAGCTCTTCTTTAAATAATAAAATCAGGAATGGTTAGATGTGCGGGAGGTACCATTTCCCAGTCATTAGGATAAAATTTTAAACATGGTCTAATTTGTGATACCTACAGAGTATACAGAATAGAAGAGAAGAAATACTTTTTAAATCAAAAGGAAACCGACCCCTGCTTACCTAATATTGAATAACAATTTCAAATATGTTTAAGACAGCTGACATGGTCAGGTCTTAGCCGATCTCGGGGGTCAATATGGACCACTTTAGGTATTATACCTATAGAGAAACTATACGTAAGACCCTTGTTAATACCTTATATGTAATACTTATTCTTTTTTAAGTAAACATTTTAACTTCCCAGACTTTAGTTAGGTATGTTTCCTTTTTCTCCGGCAGAACTTCGAATATCGTTATAATTTTGTATTTTTCATTCGTTGTTGACTTCCCACAGATAATTAATTAATTAATTGTCCAATCCGCATTGAACAACGCCATAATTTACTTATTCAGTTTTGGCATAATAATTGAATATTAATGGGGTCATCATAGGTTATCTGTCTTTCTCGGCTCGTCCATTATTAATTTGTCATTTTAAACACTCAGCATTAAATCATTCCTAGTATTATTTTGCAATAAATACTTCTAAAAATTAATAAAATTGTTGTTAATATGTGCAATACAACGTGCAAATTCAAATAAAAAACTGTTATTGGTACAATTTATTTCGATATAAAGAAGTTCCATGCTTAATAAGTTTATCAGTTTACTACGAAATATATGTCTATTATTGTAGGAAATTTAACTTTTAAATGAATTTTAAAAAATCATTAGATTCAATTTAAGACATATTAGATCAATCATTTTATTCTCTTTTTTTTTATCTTGGGTCAGTCCACGAAGGCTGATGCCTAAGTACTAACGTACCGTGGGTGTCTTTGACTAACAAGTAAGAGTCAGACGCGATGGGAAAACATGAGGCCTTAAACCAAACATGGTATTGGTTATACACCATGGTGGTAAGGACTATGATAACATACGCATCACTGGTATGGTGGACAAAAATGCGACAAAGGACTGCTGTTACAGAACTGGCCAATGTACTGAGACTTGCTTGCTTAGCTATAACAGGAGCAATTAAAACAATCCCAACAGCAGCCATGGAGTGTCTCTTAGACCTTCCACCACTTAACCTCATAGTAATGGGAGAAAAAAGAATGAGCTACTTCCGACTGCAACAGAAAACAACTGGTGTCTACGCCAGTTTGGAACACAACAACATAAAAAGTCAGGTTGGCGGCAACATCCTGGACGAGAGAACAGACCAGATGATTCCCCAATACTCCTTCAACAAAAACTTCGAGGTAAAAATTCCAGATCGAAGTGAGTGGCAGCAACCCGATCTCCCCGGCACGGTTGGAGGCATCATCTGGTATATGGATGGTTCCAAAACCAAGCAGGGAACTGGAGCGGGCGTGTACAGTAAAATGAGGAATTCACAATTCTCCATTCCACTAGGAACACACAGTTCTGTATTTCCAACGGAAATATATACTTTACTGCTCTGTATAAAAGAAAATAACAAGAGGGCTTATAAAAACAAGCGGTTCTGCATAATAACAGAGAGCCAAGCATCACTGGGGGCACTAGTAAACCCCAAGGTAACGTCCAAGCTGACATGGGAACGCCAAAAAGAACTGGAAGGCCTGGGAGAACGCAACAGAGTAACTCTCTTGTGGGAACCAGGACATTCGGGAATAGAAGGCAACAAAAAGCGGATGAGCTAGCCAGACAGGGATCATCCACACCATACTTTGGACCAGAACCTGCCCTTTTAGTGACCAAAACCACATCACGAGGGCAAATCAGTGAATGGATCCGAAGCAAACATGGGGAATACTGGAAAAATCTCAGTAGAATAAGACATAAAAAAAGCTTTATAGGGGGGGCCTCCAAAAGAAAGAAGGAAGAACTACTCAGAAAAAGTAGGAAAAGACTTCGCATAACAGTAGGGTTGCTAACAGTGCACGATAACCTACACAAGATAGGCTCATACAATGGGGACCCAAGTTGCAGAATGTGCGACGAGGGGGAAGAAAAAGCCTACCATATTCTGTACGAATGTGAAGCATTGAATCACAAAAGACAGGTTTATTTGGGCAACCGAAAATGAGCCCACAGGAACATATCCAGCCAGTCTCGGGGTTATACAGACTTGTAGAAGGAACAAGACTAATGGAAGGATTGGTATAAACGATAATGGGAGATTAGCCACAAAAAGCCTAAGAGGCTGCGCTGCATCCGGTAGTGAATCAAGACGGCTCCCAGGAAAGAAGAAAAAGAAGAAGAAGAAGAGTCAGACACGCACGTTGTCGAAAATTTTAAGCGAGTGATTGTTTTAAATAAAAATATTCTTTTTTTACAAGCGTGCGGAAAAATTTTACTTTTTACACTATTTTAATAAGCAAAATTCTGCTTTTCCGCACTAGTGCGAAAAAAAATTTCCGCACTAGTGTGAAAAATATTTTTCACACTAGTGCGGTATAGCCAGTATATTTAATGATATACTGGCTATACTTAGTAGGTTTTGAAATACTTAGTTGCTACGGATGGCAATTGCTTACTAATTGTCAAAGTGACGTCTCTGTTTCCTTTCGATTTCACGACTTTTTTATCAAAGCGTAAAAAATCTAAAGTTAGCATAAATCTAGACACTCTAGCAATGAAGGCAAATGTTTCAGAAGGAATCTTAAATGAAGTTGAAAGTGTCAAGATGGATTTGATACCCGGAAAATCATAATTTGCACCGCTTTCGACATCATGCTCACCAACTAACTTATGGTCAAAGTATTCTATGCTTAAAACATTGCTTATGCTGAAGTAAAATGTTGACATGGCAGATTTTTAAAACTTATTGCATTTCATCCAAAGAAAATGGTCATCCGACCAGACCTAAAAAGTTAAAAATTTTGTTTGCAGATCAAGTTGAAGTTTTTTTTTTACTGCAGCTCCTAATCAAAATTATTATTTAATAAAAGTGGCCACGATTATTGGTATAGCAGGTGCATGCAGAAGGGAGGAATTAACAAATTTATCAATGGAAAACGTAAAAATGGAACAAAATCTGATTTTAATCAAAATACCAGACAACAAAACACACAGCAGCAGAACTTTTGCAATCACTGGTGAGAAAAACTTAAATACCATTTAAGGTACATTGTCTTAAGACTTAAAAATATTCCGCATAACAGCACGAGTTTTAGGGGACCCTGAATAATTGAGAAGTTATGATAAAAACAAAATAAGCTTACACACAATCCTAGTTTTTTATAATTTAGCTTTTAACTTCGATTACTGAAAACTAAGATTGAAAAAAGCATTTTCCATATTTTTTCCTAAACCCATAGTCAGCCATTTTTTTAACATCAAAAATCACTTATTTTTGCTATAGTGTGTTACATTATTAATACATCAACTTAAGTTTGTGTGTTGTTAATGGATAGGTACTTATTTCAGTAAACAATCTGTTTTCAAAAAAAAAAATCTGTTGACGTTACATACAACCTTACAAACTATGTTACAAATATTTACTTAAAAATTGATTTGAAAAATTAAAAACGTATTTTTTTGTAATGGTACGCAAGAATTTAATGTCATAACTTGAACTTGAAAGCCCCGTGTCCCCTGCTATATCTTTTGCGAAAATTATCACTTTAAAGCCAATAAAATGTACATCAACGTGGCGCCTAGATAGGCATGATCGTGTTACAAATAATAATAATAAATTATAATGAGTACACATTAATAATAAAACTACAATAAAATTGAAACATAAATCCACAAGTCAAACAGATTGGTAACGTACTAATTTACTATTGATATTTACCGTAAATTACTATTTTACTTTTTTAACCAACATATTGAATGTATTAAAAAATATTTGTTATTAAGTAGAACATTTTTATTTGGTTCGTAATATATATTTTTGACAAAACCTACTGTGACTATTTGAAAGTTTACTGTATGATAACCACTAATCAGCACTAAATCTAATTGTTTCGAAAGTTTTGAAAAAGTTAAAAAGAATATAAGAGAAATTGGGTGGACAAATATATTTATTTTATAATATAATTTTTAATAGTTTTAACCTGAATTAATTGTATTTACAATCAAGAAACTGCAATTAAAATGTGTTTTATAATTATGATACAAAGGTAAGTTTCAACAGGGTTAGCAACACTGGAGAATTGGATTATAGCACAAGGGCCGCAAAACTATAGTACGTTTGAAAAAATTGTAGTAGATTAGAAAAAATAATCGTTTATGCTATTCTGGAGCCACTTTTGAGCCAAACAGCCATGAGAGATGGTGCTCCTTATCTCTACCCTCCATATTTTATTGGGAGTGTTCAGTACTTACTTACTTACAAATAGCTTTATTAATTACGAATATATTTTCAACACTTCTAGGACTACATCTGTACACACAATCTATTTACAATACATAAATAAAAGTATATGCATACATCAGAGTATATTCTCAAGTGCCTTCACAGGCTTTGAGAATGGGCGACAACCGTGTTTGGAAGTGGATAGCATTTTTCGATCAGTGATCTCTTAAATGCTGATATATGAGAGCAATCGTTGTTAACAACTTTTTTAACACATTGTCAGTTTTAAGTTTAATCAAATCGTTGTTTAAAATGTTTAACAAAATGTCAGATTTTGACAGGTTGCCTACTAAAATCATTGAATAACACTGACAATGACGTTTTGTTAAACATTCTAAACCATTGCTAACTTTTAACAATTGCCAAGTCCATTGCTGAATTTAACAACGCGATCATCACTCGGTCGTAGATCTACTAAAAGTTTAGAAGTTGTTATGTTAGTGGAGTTGTTTTAGCATATTGTAATTAAAATATATTGCTGGGAAAAGTTCCCAAAAGCCCAGCTCGTTTTTCATCAGGTTCTACGTAACTTTGATCAGGTACAATGTAGCAGTTAAACCAAGCTCGGTCTGTACTATAGTCGGTACTTCACATTTATACACATTTGATCAGTATTTGATTAATCATTCGCACTCTGTTTAGTAGTTTGCAGATGTTTACACGCAACAATTAAAGTAATTGAGGTGCTGCACGCTAGGGGCGCTATATTATATAGTACTCTACTCTTTACTGTATAGTATCAATAGTCATTTCGGCGCCAAATGACAAACATTTTGAGTTGATTGAAGTTAATTCCGAAAAAAAAATTTTTTGGTCCTAAATATGGTTTATAAAAATTATAGTAGATTTAAGGATTATAGTAGAGCCATGATAGTATATAGTACAGAAGAGTATAATAAAAGTATGTCTACTATAATTATAGTACGGTTGCTAACCCTAAGTTTAATATTAAATCTCGGGTAAGAGCGGAGCGGGCACATCTTCATGCACTTGGCCTCAAAGCAGACCATCTGCTGCAAGACCACGTGACATTATCACATGTTCAACATGTTCTTCAATTTATCGCAATTTGAAGTTCCCCCAATGGTGGATATTCTAAATAGAGTTTTGTGTCTTTCTTTATGACCGCCCACGAAGGTTTATGTAAAGCCTAAAGTCCGCTACTCATAATTCGTTGATGCGTCGATTTGATGCCATTATTCACAAATCGTTGCATAATGGGTATAAATGCAATACACAAATGCGATGCATCATGCGACGATTTGTTGTTAATTTGTCACAAATTGTTAGAAAGACAGCGGGCGTGCGGTGTTGCTAGATTTACTTTTCTCTAGATTTAGGGAAAAATCGGAAGACATGGCCGCCTCTAGGGATGCCTGGGACAACCCACTGCGCACTGGGGCAAAGTTATCTTCTAGGGCTTCAAATAACAAGGATATGCCCCTTTCCCCATTTATGACCATGTGCCACACATGGAACTATCAGTAACGTCAGTAACTTATTGAACTCCCCCTGTATAGCCAGCACTTATGGATGTGCCCTAGTATATTAAAGTCTAGAAGATTCTGGAATTTTCCAAAAGCATTTAAAACAGGTATGGGACACGACATGGAAGGCGGGACAAGAGCGGCCGAGTCAGTCAATAGTGAGCGAGCATTGGAGATAGACTAAAAAGAATTACGAGCAGTCACCGAGTTTAGGACGTTATAGATTAGTGAATTTAATATTTTGTTGATTGTATTGTGTATTTTAGTGATCAATATAGTTTGCAAAATATAGAGGGTGACCAGTGCAAGTCTTACTTATCTAAAAGAGCCCGTAAATTTTACGACGTAAAAAGCCACTCGTAACAATATACTATAAAGAAAGTCAAAGTAAGCGGAGCATCCTTTAGAAAAAAGCGAAAGGTGAAGAAAGTCAGTAAAATTCAAGATGACTAAAATTAGACGAACACTGAAACGGATATCAAATTTTTGACTGAAGCGCATGATTTCCAGCATACAGTAACATCGGAACAAGCTCAAACTCTGACTTTATTAAATTCGCCTGATCGACCTGAACAACCCTTTAGACGAGGGAGTCCTAACTCAGGTGGACAAACTGATCTTTTGTAAGATGAAGCTCAAGCTGATCTTGTTCTAGAATCACGTACTGATTTAAAAGATGTCGGTAAATGGCCAGCTGTGAAAACGGATCATCTTAGGACGCTCCGAAAACAGCAAGGCTCAGCTGCTGTTCAGCAATTAAATAGTGAATTCGCAGAAGTCAGTCGTCCAGGAACCTCAACAAAAGGACAAACAAGGAAATTAACCCGGGACTGTTTCTACCACAATTCTTGTGGAAGTTAACAAAACTCAACTGTATCTCCAGATCTACTTCACATTAGTTCTAGCTTCACTAAACTTAAGGCTTTAGAGATCTTTTGGTGAAAAAGATGGATGATCTGGTTCATGGTGCATCCAGTTTTGCAAGAAAGGTAGATGAAATTTTATGTATTTACATAAATCATCCAGAGGAAAGAGGTTGTACTCCGGAGCAAGAGTAGAGCAATCTTTCTGAGGCGAGGGAGCTACTTTTTCTCGAGTTTACCAAAACAGACGAGAGGATAGATCTTCTCGTCTTGCGAAACAATGACTATACGTTATATACTATTACGTCAAAATTTAGTCAGATCTAATCCGGATTACTTTTCATTTTTTTTTGCGACACAAACAACTGTAGATTGAAATTTGTTGTTTGAAGTCTCAGTAGGCTTTAAGGAGATGGGATCGTTTCTGCGGCAAAGAATATCCAGAAATAAACACAAATAACCGAAAAAAAAAGCCAAAAAATTACTAAATTAACGCTTTAGCTTAAAGCCAGGTGAGTATTTTTTTAAATACAATAAGCGGTCACTCTATTACAAAGAGTAACAAACTTCCTAAATACAACCAGCAACAATTTAAAAAAGATGCGAAATACTGACAACATATTTTTTGCCCAGTGTTAAGTAGGACTGCCTTAGCAGAGCAAATCCGATGATTACAATTCACACAATAAAATATAATGCGATACAATACAATACAGTGACAAAATAATATAATACAATACAACATCTTATTTATTTTACCTGACTTGATATAATATGGTACTTCGAACATTATTATCTTGAATAGACTATAAAAAAGAATAAGGGCAACACAAGCAAAAAATGCAATAAGAAAAGAAATTCACATTAAACACATTTTGTTGGATACGTATCACATGCATAAATAATGTAAATAAACAAGATTAATTGATCATTCAACGTGCATTTCACGCAAACAGCATAATAAGGTATTAAAGGCAATAAATGCAGAGTTGAAAGAAGAGAGTGAAGCGCGATTTCTCCTGCGGTGGCGCCTGCGAGAGTGGCGCCTCTTTTACCGACTTCCGACATGGACGGAGCCGGCGCCCTCGCGTGTTTCTCAACAGAACCGTACTGTGACATTTATCAAATTGTACGTTTAAAAATTTTGGAAAGAAATATGTTTATATTATATACACCTCGTATTTTTGCAGAGGACTCAAAGTATTAACTGTAACTGCCCGATTTAAATGTAGCAAACGGATTATTAAACTTCAAATGTTAGTTTACAATATGTATATCTTCAATTTTCATATAAATTTGACAAAAAGTGCGAAAAACGGCTTTGGCCATTGTGCTACACGCGCGATCTCGCTCTTAGAGAAGAGTAGTGAGGGGTCAAAGCAAACAGTAGAAATACAAGCGCCTGGCGCGGTACATTTCCCTAGCTTGCTTTAATCTCCAACCACTCTGCCCCAGGAACAAGATCGCGCGTTTACCGTAATGTTTAAAGCCGTTTTTACACTTTCTGCCAAATGTATTATATGGAAATCGAAAATATAATATTTGTAGAATAAAATATTAAGTTTAATAATCCGTTTACTACGTGCAAATTACAATTACGTTAATTAGTTATGGAAAATTTCCGGAAATATATCACGAGACATTGGATATATAAAAATTAAAACTACAAAACTAAAAAAACTAAACATTTAATGAGCGAAGCTCGAGTGATTTTGAGAAATTGATTGAGTTAAATTTCCAAAAGCAAGTTACAGGCAAAAAATATCCGGCTCAAAATATAATTACAAATGGTATTTGATAAGACAATTCCGTGAATGAAACAAACTTAAAACCAAAATAATAATTAATCAACAATATAAATTTCAGTCCCTACTGAGGTAACGATTGACAGCACGATTAACAGATCCGTAAAATTGTCGATTTTTAGCCAGTTACATTTTCTTTTTTCTTTTTATCCGATAGCAAATTTTTGTTTTTGACATTTTAAATTAATTTTAATAATTAATTGACATCCAAAACTTTAAACGAAAAATACAATAATATAAACAAAACTCTAAGTATTAAAATACAAAGAATAGGGTGAAATTTCTAAAGAGAAAAAAATAATGTGCTAAAAAACAAAATGAGTGCCATAAGAAAAATTAAAGTTGACTATGGAATCTTAAAACTGAGACGTCAATGTTAAAAACCTAATACAGGAATGCATTGATTATGTGCGGCACGTGACATTGTGACAAATGTCATTTCATCGTTCGTGGATCAACAACAATGGCCATTTTTTTGCTTCCACAATTTACAACTAGGCACCAAGTTATTTAATACAATTTAAAAGCCTTTTTTACCCCAACAATTTGATGGTTTTTGACACGTTTGACACAAAACACGAAAAAAAATGTTTGTTGTTGATTCACGAACTAAAACTCTCACCTTTGGTGACGTCACGCGCGCATTCTCCATTGCTCTTAAAAAGATATCCTAATATACTTTTTGCAGATTCTAAAAATATTTTAAAATAAAAAACTAATGCAGTTTTTTTAAAATGCAATTTTTTTATTATTTTTTTATATTTTAAAAATGAAACAAGATATAACCGCCATCAAAACGGCATTGCGTTTACAACTGAATAGTAAATTTTATATGGGGTTCTATTTAAAAATCACAAGTTCATGTCATATCAGGTTAGACCGGAAGTTAAAAAAAGTAAAGTCACTCGAGAAAAATGCAGTTTTATGTCTCAGACATATCCTATAAATTTAATTTTGATATTATTAAAAACAAAAAAGTTATTGTAGCTTGCCACTTCTGAGTGACGCCCGGTACGAAGTATAGGTTTTGTTTTTTTTATAAGTTTCTAACATACATAAATTTTAAAGTAGTGTACTTTTAAAATAATTACCATTTTTGGTTTAAATTTTAAATTTCATAAATTTAAAACCCAGACAGGAGCTTGTTTTAAATTTGCGTTGGGTATATTTTCTAAAATATATATATTTTTTTTCACATACCTAATAGTATATTATATTATAAGAATTAAAAGTGCATCTTTTTTTACGAGCAATTTATGCCGTTGCGAGGCGGAACGCAGCGCAGCCAAGCGAATGCAAAATTGCGAGTAAAAATAAGCACTTTTAGTCCTTATGATATATACTATTTTTTCTCCAACCAAGTCAAAATTACTACATTAAGTTATTCAAAAATTGTTTTTTTTTTAAATCCTAGGATTAAAAGTAGCACTTTTAATCCTAGGATTAAAAGTGTTCCTAAGCAACGAGCACATTTTTGTACGGTATGAGAATTGATAGCTTTTGCACCTGAAAATAGTACAAAAGTGTCAACATTTTTTAACGGTTGGAGAAAAATTATATTTTTTTGCGAGCCAAACAAGATAGTGTTGTTTCCCAAGAAATAGGATTTTTTCGTCGAGAAAAGAGAGCCATTTCTTGCGACAAAAATAATGAGATGCATTATTAGTAGTTTAAAACAGTCCCACATATTTTTATAATACTTGAAAATATTAAAAATTATGCAAATATATTTTCTTCTTTTAATTTGTTTTTTATTTGGTAATCGTAAACGTTTCTTAGCTATTTTTTGTTATTACTGTCAAGCCAAATTTAAAAGGTTTTATGAATAATAGCGCAAAAGTAAAAACTGTCAATAAGGACATGAACGATAAAATAAAAAATTGGCCTTTGATTATTTTTTATATTTTATAAAATATATGGGAAAATATTTATAAACTAATTTTAAGACAAGCCGAACCAAAAATGATAAAAATCGTCTGCTTCTGTCGCAGTACTTCTAAATTTGTAATAATAAATGTACGACCTAAAGAGAGTAAACAAAAAATCCACAGTTACAAATTTTTGTATTAACTGCATCATAAGAAAATGTATATTTGGCTCCTCCAACTTTAATATATATATATATATTTTTTTAACTATTTGCAATTGGCGGCCTCTAAAATCCTCTTAAATATCAGTTTGATGGCAAGTAGCAGAAGTCATTTGTCACTTTAAAAATATTTTAACTTTATCAATAACACTAAAATCGTGGACTTTTAGTATCTCCACACGTATTTTCAACCGTTTTCTAGAGATAACATGACTTCAGAAAAGGTTAATCCCGGAGATGATTTTTGTCCGACATCTTTAAACTGTTTTACTGACTCATTTTTTTTTCTAGGTATTTAAATGAAGACACATTTATTGGTATGTCAAGGATAACATATTTAAGTCTGGCAGATACGCCAATTGAAAAAATACCCGGCCATGTATGGAAAAATATGCCGCATGTACAGACCACTGATCTAGGAAGAGCTAAAATAAGGGAGATATTATATAATAGCTTTAATGTAAGTAATGGTCAATTCTAAAACCATATCTCGAGTAACTATTTTACAAGACTGTTCGGAATCATCGTTCAATTACTTGTGAATAATTTAATATGGAATTTGGTGAAGTTTTGCAGTTAAGGAAAGCGCGTATTTTGCCCTCTAAAATAATTTAATATAATTTTTTCTAAGAAAATTTCCCTTTCTGATGACATATCATATAAGAAATATTACTTACAAATTACCGTTCTGTTTTTTTTTCGATTTAAATGAAAAATTTTACTTCCGGGTTTTTTGCGGCATATGTTATTAGACGTAATTAGAAGTCATTTAAAGCGTAAAAATGGCAAATATAAAAAATGCATACTTTAATCTCTTAGACACATCACATTTTTGCGTATATCTATGATTCTGTGTAGCGAATATTTTGGCTGGATTGCTGACTCATTCCAGTTCTTACCCATGTACATGGTGCGATTCACATTCTAATCAAGTAAATATTTCTGGGAATTCCAGGACGACCGGATCAGAAAAAAATAAAAATCAAGCTAGGTAAGGATTATAAGTATTGAATTAATTTGCCCGTTTTTTGACGTTGGATTCACACAAAAAAATCATAGAGATTATTCCACCGCCCGAATTGCATTTGTTATTGGGTGGAGTCAACACTATTTGATAAAATGCTAATAGATTTTAAGAGTGTAAGCTTAGAGTGGGCTAAAATCTGTAATCTAGAAAGGTTTTTTATCCATGGATCTTTAAATTTTGAAGGCAATCAATGCAAAGGACTTATCGAAAATGTTGATAAATTACGAGCTATAGGCGGAATAGGCTGTCTTAAATTTGTAAAAGCTTTCAAAAGCTTAAAAAAAGTAGTGATGGATGGTTCTTTTTATCAAAATTGGAGAATGCATTTTAAAATAACAATAAAGAACCAAAAGGTATTATTGTGACCTTGATATATCAATCACACCAAAAATTTACGATATATTTTATCATGTGACTCAATTTTGTTAAAAATTCCAATTAGGGTTTAGCTTTTTTTAGCAAGCAATCAGTAGAGTCATTGCACCATAAGTTTGGAACAGTGTGGAAAGTGTTTAAAAGCAACCCAGAATTTTTAAAGCAATTGTTAAAAAGCGTACTGAAATATAATTTTTTACATATGTAAAATATGTCTTATATTGTTGAGCAAAAAAATATTCTCGTATGACTAAAAATAATTTCTACTTTAAAAAATATTAATTGGTTTATTATTTCATAAGCATATCTCTAATTTTTAATTAAAAAAAAACACGCACCTTTATTATTTCGCGTGGCCTTACGTAGACTAGAGGTTTTATATTTAAGAATTCATAATAGACATAAGCAAAACTATAGGCAATTGAAGTACGTGTTTTCCTCTTTTTTTATTTTTGCGGTTTTTTTTTTAGATTTTTTTAAAATACGCTCAGGGGATTAGGCTAATTTTTGTTTTAAATGACTTCTTATTACGTCTATTAACATTTGCCGCAAAAAACTCTAAGGTAAAATTTTCCATTATTTAAATTGAAAAAACCGAACCGTGAAATATTGAGACTGCAAAATATCCATTATTCTTGTTAGTAACATTATTATAAAACCTAACGACCGTTTAATAATTTTGCATTTTTTAAAACATTTAAACTTTATTAAAGTTTTATTCAATGTTTAAATATAGATTATACGTTTTTCTTTAAGTATGACATATAACGTTTCTATAGTGTGTCTACGTAAATTGGCGGCATATGGGAAACTTTTTTTATTATTAGGTTTACGAAAAAATTTATTGTTTAAATTGTTTAAAAGTTCTGCATGGTCCAAAACCTTATTTGCAACCATCAGATGCCAAAATTTATCAGGTGTATACAAGGTTTGTCAAAAAATGTGTTTTATGCTCCGGGATGGGGAAAACTCGGCGCCGGAAAACTTGTCGCCATAGGACTACAAAGATTTATTAATTGTCGGTAATTTTTGTGGTAACGATAATATTTTAAAGGCAATATGTATTATACTTATAGAGAACATCAATGCCGTTTCAATTAGTCACCTGTTTTATCTTCTTGGAAAATGCCTACAGGGATTTATTGTTAATGATCATTTTTGTTTTGATCCCTTCTAAGAATGTTCGTCGAAATATGCGCTTGGTGACTGATAATACCGCAATAGCAAAGTTGGTAATTATTTAGACAAATTCAAAAGCCCTTAGTTCTGGCCGGTCATGGTTAGTTGTGGTTAGACGTGATAGATATCGTATTGAAAATTATATTATTAAAATTTTGTTAATAAGTTCTATGTAGGGATAATTTAGACAAATTCAAAAACCCTCAGTTCTGGTTGGTCATGGTTAGTTTTTTTTAGTTAAAGAGGTTTTTTGAATCCAAATCTCCGGCGCCGAGTTTTTCCATCGCCAAGTTTTCTTGGCGCCGAGTTTTCCTGGCGCCGAGTTGTCCTAGACCCCATGCTTCAGAGTAATGTACTTTTATTTTTGATATGTTGGAAACTATAATATAGAAAAGATGTCTAGAAATAACTTTTAAATATTTAATATTGATTATTTACTTTAAGAAACATTTTTTTACAATTTTTTGCGATAAGGTTGAAAATATAAGTTATCATTATTATTCATAATAAGAGAAAATGTCGAAAAAAAGTGTTGTCAAAAGTAAATGTTGGAGACTTTGGAGAATTTTTTTTTAACATTCCTCGTATACAAATAAATTTTGACATTTAATGGTTAAATATAAAGTTTTGGGCCATGCACAACTTTTATAAAGGATAACTTGTTTTATTAAACTTAATAATAAGAAAGTTTCCCATATGCCGCCAACTACGTAGACCCACTGTAGGTATATGGCATCAAAGTTATCTACAATTATTTAAATATTTGGTTTATTTTAAACAAAAATCATATATCTTTTATTTGGAAAATACATTCTTTTAGGATTTGCAAGAAATAAGAACCATCGTTTTACCTGGGAATCAGATTTCTCGAATTGATAGAAATTCAATTCCTCTTCAAACCGAACGATTACACTTGGGTCGGAACCGAATCTACCACTTAAATGATACCCTTACAGGTAAAATCTCTTTAGTTTTTAACATAATTTTAGTTAAAAAAAAAATGCGTCAGGCCAAGTTTCGGCCTAAAGCACGGAGTAAGTATATTACACAAAAGGCTTCAGGGGGTTTACCCCCTACCATAACTTTGTTATAGTTTCATATAAAGGTATTGGATTTGTATGGAAATTCACATAAGTATTTTCATTACCCGTCAAAAATTTAAGAGAGTATTAAGTGGTTTTTAAAATATTCGATTTTGACAATTGTCTATTTTACTACTGACTGACTGACTCATTGATTGCTGCAAATTTTTATTCGGAACGCTCTAAAATAGGGGCGGAAATATCTTATATTTTGAGTGTACAGGGTTATTCATTTTAAAGTAAACAGAGCTTTATTTTTGAACTTCCCTGTATTTTTTAAAAAACGAATATAGCCATTTCGTATATTTTTTTCCGTAAAATTCAATAATCTAATCAGAAAAACATTTAAAACAAAAACAAAACAGTTACAGCACGAGTGACGTATTTTTTAAATGGAATACCCCGTATATTTTTATATCAATAGATAGATATTTTCACGAGGAATTCGGTGAAATAGGGGTTGCTGGGTTTATTTCCTGCGGTTCTGCTGCAATTGTCTGAAAACCGCATGATACTATAAAAATAGTTTCACCTGAAAAAACCTAGCTGCCACAGGTCACAGGTGCTTATTTGTCAAAGTCAAGAATTTTAAAAATACATTTATTACTTTTTGGAGTAGTATTATAATGAGATTTTCATCAGAAGAACGGCTTCAAATTATAACTCTCTATTATAAATGTGGAGAAAACGCCAGGAAAACGCAACGAAAATATGTTGCAAATTACCACCGAAATATATCAGTAAAAACGATTTTAAAACTGAAGGTCTTATTCGAAGAAACAAAATCGTTACATATTAGAAAAAGGTCTACAATGAGAAAAAGAAACCGGGATCGAGCTATTTTAAATTATTTTACTTTGTATCCCATGAAGTCAATTACTGACGCAGTTAAAGACTTGAGGTATGGCCCTGCAAGAAGAAGAGTAACCTATGCGACGGTTCAGAGAACACTTAAATATTTTAAGTCTCTTCCATATCACGTTCTTCCAGTGCAGCATTTTACACGTGAATAAATGGAGCTTCGCTTTCAATTTGTTTCCCAAATTTTAATCCATGAACTGTTTCAAACGATTCTTTGGACGGATAAAGCTACATTCACTACATCGGAAATGATTAACCGACGCAATACGTACAGCTGGACAAGACAAAACCCCAGGAAATTTCAAGAGATTAAATACCAAGGGAGGTCTTCTCTTCATGTCTGGTGTGGTATGCTTAACAATAGAATTGTCGGGCCAATATTCTATGAGGGATCCTTAACTGGAAAAAGATATATTAATCTTCTTGAAAACGATATTGAGGACATTTTAGAAGAATTGCCACTCGAAACGTGTCGTAAGATAATTTGGCAACAAGACGGAGCGCCGCCTTATGCTGTTCGTTAAGTTGTGCAGTATCTCAATCGCCGATACAATCAGTGGATTGGACGTTATGGCACTATTAGATGGCCACCTAATAGTCCAGATATTACAATTCTGGACACTTTTCTATGGGGTCACTTGAAGAATGTCGTTTACCAAAATGGGAATACAAACACGGAAAAAATGAGAGAAAAAATTGTAAATGAAATTAATCGTCTTAACCAACAACCCCAAATAATATCGGCGAGCTTAGAAAGGCTAAGGAGGGGTTATAGATCATGTTTCGAAAAAAACGGGGGTCATATAGAACATTTAAATTGTTAGTAATATTATAATTTTTTGTTATAAGTGTTCTTATTACCACCATATTTTACCTCGTATTGTATTTTATTTTTTTCCGTTTATTGTAATTTTGCTGCTTGGTTTAAAAATAGATATATCATATCATTTTTAGCATATAATATAATTTGAAGCCGTTCTTCTGATGAAAACCTCTTTATAAAACTACTCCAAAAAGTAATAAACGTATTTTTAAAATTCTTGACTTTGACAAATAAGCACCTGTGACCTGTGGCAGCCAGGTTTTTTCAGGTGAAACCGTCCTTATAGTATCATGCAGTTTTTAGACAATTGCAGCAGAACCGCAGGAAATAAAGCCAGCAACCCCTATATCACCGAATTCCTCGTGAAAATCTCTATCTATTGATATAAAAATATACGGGGTATTTCATTTAAAAAATACGTCACTCGTGTTGACATCTTTTGTTTTTGTGTATGTCTTATAATTTAAAGTGCAGGCAGGATTAGCAGCAGTTAATTTTATTAAAAGATTAAGGTTATACTGGGTAAGTCAAAAAATGAAACCTGCTTAGAAGTAAAGTATCCGTATTTCAAAATTAACAAAATGTTAGGAAATTTTTTTTAAATCAAAAGTAAAGCTTAAATACAAAGTCATGGCTTTATCAATTTTTTTTTGGACAATGATAAATTACTTCTGTACGATATATATTTTAATTATTTTAATGTATTACTTTTATAAAGTAGTTACAACCAAATCGCTCTTAATTAACTTTTATTACATTAACAAAACATAGCGGGCGGAAATAGAAAAAACAAAAAGAAAAATACATTAGGTAACAAGAAAACTTGTGTTAACGGACACCTTTTATATCGACCACCTGTTATCGGCCACTTTCAAGCTAACAAAAATCTACTTTATAGGAAATTCCCTATATAAATACCCTTAGATAATGGACATCCTTATAAAACAGCCACGGCCAAACACATTTCAATTTTTATAACCTATTTCAGGTAAATCAACCTTTTTATATTGGCCGGATTTTCTTTTGGCTTATTTGTATTTTGTTATTTTATAATTGTATTCTGCAAATTTTAAAGGTGAAAATACCCAACAATAATATTTATGGCCAGGTTTAAATAGCATTAGTGGCTATAGGGGGATTATCTTTACATTATATTTTTAGTTGTGTCTTAAATCGATAAGAAAAATAAAGGTATCGTGTTTGGAATCGAAAAGTGTTTAATCATGTCCCTAAAACGAAAAGGTTTGTGACTAAAGGAAAAAATTGATGTTATAGCGGAAATTAAAAAGTACGCTTTGGGCTCGCGAAAACTGGTTGAAAAGTTTGCGGGGGAAAACTCCAAATAAATAATATCACTAGAAATAAAGCTAAACTAAAACAAAAGTCGGGAGAATTGGCGGTAGATCAAGTCTTCTACAATTGATTCTGCAAGGCAAGAGGTGAAAATGTTCCAATACCTGGACCGTTAATATTAAAGCACTTGAGGCAGCAAGCAATTTAAAACTGGAAAATTGTGTAGCCTCAAATGGTTAAACAACTGTTACCTGGCAATACTGGCCACCCTTCTATAAAGGCCAATTATTCTTAAATTTATGATGGCCGTTATAGACAAGTTTTACTGTATAACAACTTAAAGTAGCTAAAAATAAAAAAATATAACGTGTCTCTGTACACCTACCTTCCCTTTTAAAGTTTCTTTTTATTATTTGGCGGATAGCAAAAAAAAGTATAAATCCAGTTAAATTTTACAAATATGCTTCAATTTGGTAAAAGTTATTTAAAAATGTTATTAAGCTATTTCTTTGTCCTTTCAGATATTGAACAATAAAAGCCTGCCTGCAATAGCTTTTCTTAATTTTTACTTATTTTAATGTGTCACGTTAGCTGCACATTGCCTTTAGAAATTCTTATAAAAAGTGTAATATATAAAGGCATAATTTTATTTGTAGCAAGATTGACACTAAGAATACTGTTTCAGAATTAATAGACCACATAAAAAGTTTTTAAAAAATATATTATAAATTTTTTATCTGTTTACTGCCATGGATAACATTAACGTATTTTCTAATAGATAACACCTATATATTTCTTTTTAAAAATAGGTTTAAGAAGTTTAAACTGGTTATTCCTGAATTCTAATGATTTTGAAGATTTGGAAGGACAATTACCATATGAAGCTCCTAATCTAAAAATGATACATGCATCAAACAACAGGTAAGTTTTACCACTTAAACCTTAGATTAATAGTAAATATAACAAAACAATATAGTTATTATAGGGGCAGTACCTATATTTTGATCATTAAGTACACTGAAAGTTAGGAATCATTTAAATTTCCACTCCAAAATTTGAAATTTCTGACCATAATCTTCTTTAGAACTTTTTATTATTTGAGCGCGATTTGTATTGTTTACAGTTATTTGAAAATTATTTTTGAATTTTAAACCAGTTATCCTCAACCAATTAAATCGAAATTTTGAATACATCTTTAGTTTGAATGACAATGCGTGAGTATAGTCCAGTGAATGAAGGCCCAACGCTGTAAATAAATCAGTACAGTCTTCCCTTGTGGCGCAATTCTTAGATCTTCATTTTATCAACATTAACAGGTGAGATATAGCTGAAAATGGCCCCTAGAGGCCCAAAAAATGGGTTTCCTGCTAATATCTGCCAAAATATGCGAATTGGAGAATTTTTGTTTAAACAAAAAATGAAGATCGCCTTGTAATCTACAAATTGGCTCTTATATTTTTTTTGAAAAATCGATAGTTTTCGAGATAACGGGACCCAAAACTACCGCTAGAATGCCGCCATCTTCATGGATTCACTTATAAGCGGGCGGACGAATTGTTCCATTACTCGGGCAATAATGTACATTTTTTAATCATTCAAAGTTCATCGGAATGGAAAAAACCAGAACCAATCATTGCATATGAGTTTGGGTCCATTCTAATTTTTCTAGAATATTAAAAAAGCAGTCAAACTTTTTTTTCACAATATTTTAAGAGTATTTCATTAATTTATCAATATTAAAAAAAATGGTGTGTTATTAACATTTCTTTTTTATAATGAGACCTTAGCAAGTGTTCAATGATCCCAGAAAATTTCCTTCACCATTTTTTTGCGTTTTGATAAAAAATTGTTTTGCCCATCTGCATTTTTCAGTAAGAAACTACTACCACCACAGAATACATGGATTTTTTGACGGCCGTTTTTGCGAACAATATTGGTGTTGCGAAAAAAATTGTAAGGATCATTTTTGTAGATTTCGAGGTGATCTTCAATTTTTTCTGAACAAAAATTCTCTTATTCGCATATTTTGGCAGATATTCGCGGGAAACTCATTTTTCGGACTTGGGGGGGGCATTATCAGCGGGTTCCCACGTCGGAATCGTGATAAACTTGTTCTCGCTCGAAAGCATCTGAATCTGCGAAGACCTAAGAATTACACCACAAATAAAAACTGTACAGATTTATTTACAGCCTTGGGTTCTTTCAGGTCTTCAGTTACTGGCCTATTAGCTAAATGACGTTATTCCACCTCCAATATGGCGGACCACCCAAGATGGCGGACTAGTTATTTTTATGCACTACCATGATATGGGATGGATATGCTTGATATTTAATGTTGTAAATTGCACCCAACGCTTTTCTACTATAACCTAAATATTAAAAATTATTTTCTACTTTTTAGTCCGGTTTGCTATAAAACCGTGTATTTTAGTTTTTTTAATTTATAATTTATTTATTATAATAGTTTCTCTCATATTTGTCGGATAAAAAAGACGTTTTATTCTGTTTTACAACTAATATTTTGTATAAATACAGATTATTTATATTAATATATATATATATATATATATATATATATATATATATATATATATATATATATATATATATATATATATATATATATATATATATATATATATATATATATATATATATATTATTTAGTATAGCAAGGATATTGACAAAAATTTACCATTTGTATATGTGGCCACATTCCACATAATGTGGGATTCTGACCTTAAGAACTAATAGTATTTTATTCATGGACCTAATATTCTTTATTTTTTAGGCTGATAAGAATACCCCAACAAATGTCAAATTACCCACGACTCGATACGCTATTTTTAAGCTATAATCAAATAACATCTCTTGATGGGGCCGTGTCTGGGTGCAAATCACTAGAAAGAATTGATTTGGAAGCAAATCAAATACACACAGTAAGTTTTAATTGGGTAAATAAAAACGAAAAGTTAATTGATTTGAAGAAATGAGTAAAACTATAAATTAAGTAGATTTTCAACCCATTATTAAATCAAGGAAAATGTTTTTTTTTTCTTTTAAAATTAACTCTTTTTAATGATAAAGTATAACAATTATTTTTTTTTATTTTATTGCTTTAAGCTTTAGGTTTTCTGCAAAATGAACTGTCTTATGTTCGATATAGAAAATCACTCCTTCATAAAATACGTAGTGTGGTGTGCGGTCCATGTATTCTTAGCCTCATGTTTGAACAAGCATCGTATGCGGGTGATCATTAATTACCTAAAACGATTTTTTTATCCCCCTCCTCACTCCTTAGTGAGATGTCCTAATATTTGGCTTGACTTCCTCCCTCTCCCTAATTTCACCTAAGATTTTTTCAAAATATGTATTTTTAGAGTAAATACGATAGTCTGTGCTTGATTGCGTTGGATTTATTTAAAAAAAAAATCATAATTTGCCTAATTATTTTTATTTTAGTCAAGTTAGGACTAGTATTTAAAACTACTAAAAACATAGTTTAGAATCACAGTAAAAAAAATATTATTGTGTAAGATTAGCTTATTATATAAGCTTGTCTAGGATTAGATATACTTTAGTGGAGAAACATGTTTTATTTATTTTAACCCAGTGTTCGTGCAATTTTGTCTTGTTTCTTAAATAAAAAAAAATTGTTATTTACCGATACCCTGCTTTTTCCCTACGTAAGATTAGGTAAGATCCGGCTCGAATCCTCCCCCTAAATGCCTTACTTAATTTTTGGATGCCCCCAATGATAGTCACAACATTATCCGGTAAATGTCGAGATTAGCAACTTTCGAACATATACAAGATACAAGTTTTAACAAGCCTCATACCTGATACGAACGCGCTATGTAAGTCAGTTCAATTGTGCTTGTGGTTAGAGCTGCCATTAGGCCAAGTTTTTCCAGACTGGTCTTAGTCTGGAGGGCATCCGCGGAACGTCCGGGCGGGGTTTTTAAAGTGTTCGGGTAAAACCCGGACACTTTTTGTGTCAAGAGAAACCCGAATAATTAAAAAATAAATAATAAACTCAATCAAATATTTCCTAAAAATTTATTCGTAATCGTTAGTTCTATTCGGAACTGCTTAAAATTGTACAGTATTATTTTTGTAACCGGCTTATAACGAGAACATAAGTCGTTTATCATGCAGTAATGGACAAAGGACTAAAACTTACTAAACATACCCATGGTTTCTTTGATAAAAATTCAGTGTTATTCCAAACACCTAAGTTAGCCAGAAAGTAAGGTGACCAGACGTCTTTTTTTTGGACGACAAGTCCTGTTTTTAAGGGGAAAAAATTTTGTCGATATATATCCGCTTTTCATAGATTAAATGTCTTTTTTTAGTTAACATACGAATGTCTTGATATTCTAAATCTCATCAGTAATTTCTGCAAAATCATCTGGCTATTCTTAAAATTAATCGTGGCTAGATGCTAAAAAGCAAAAAGCCCTTCGTAACATTTTTTTTGTCTTAAAGAATTATAAAAAACTAGCTGTGTGTAATTAAATTGATCTTAGAGAAAACTAAAAGTATTTATTATAAAAAAAATCCTGTTATATTATTATTTTTATAATTTTTGTTTTGCTGAAAAACTCTAAAAATGTAGCTCCAAAGCAAATATTTGCAATTGTTAGAAAATATAATATGTTTTTTTTAACAGGCTCTTTTTGTGTTTTTTCAAACCTCTTTTGGCAGGCCTAAATGATCATAAGATTATTGAAATACTGTTTTATTGCTTTAATTAGCTAACCAATACTTTTTAAGGCAAGTCAATATAGGTAATACAAAATATATATGTAAGATTTTTTAAAATATTTTAATTTAATTGACAGACAGTGCTTACTTAAACTTTTTGTTAGCTTTCAAGCGTTAAAACACTTGGGCGCCTCATTGAAGCGGTTAGCGAAAATTTTTACAATTTCCCTCTATTTGGCTTCATAAAATCTAGTCACCCTACCCAAAAAAATTTTTTAAAAGTTGTAAAGACTAAAAAGTACAAAATTAAATTATTTGGCCTAAATTAAAACTTATTGGTTTTAAATATATATGGGTTATAACCTAGGAAATTTGATGTCAAGCTGTTTAAACCAATGAAAAAATTATTATTTTTTTGTTTTAATTGTAAAAATTAGGGGTCTCCGGGTTCTTAAAATTTTTGTTCAGAGTCGCCAATTTAGGTAATAGCAGCCCTACTTGTGCTTGAAGACGATTCGTGTTGTGTACTTTTTGAAAATGTAAAAACTTGAATACCGCGGTAGTAGAGTAAGATGGGTAAAACTGGAGCCTCCGAGGTAAAATTTCGAAAAAAACCTTCCAGCGTTACCTGGGAAAAGGGATTATCTAACGAAGAAACTTGGAGTTTTTAATTTCATCTGATCCAGCACCTAGTTTTGAGGCGCACCGCAATTCTACTTTTTTCGAGATGCTTGCAGATAATTGCTGCCATTGCCGTATTTTTTAATATTTCTTATTGATAATTTTACTTAATATTATACTTTAATGTGACATTAGTTTTAATAAATAGATTTTAACTGTATCGTCCAAAAAGATTCGCTAAAATGTGCTTTTTTGCACGAATTAACGTTACTCTCCCTCCCCTTAAACAAGTTAAATGTAATATGTCATTCTTCTTAATTTGCTTTTAATCTATACCTAACAATGTTTAATAAAAATATATCTAATATTATTTAATAAAAATCCCAATTTATCGTCGCACGTGTTATTAATCCAGACGTTGCATCAGTTTAACGATCGTTGGGAATTAATTGATGATCTCAGCAGTGCAGCCAAATTGTGGGAAAAAAGTACTTCCTTCCGCTGAACGATGCTGAAGTCTCCCCCCAGATTAAGGAGAAGTTTTCTCCTACCACGGACATAGGCAAGCATTGTGTGCGTTACCTGTCCAAGTCGCGTGGTAGGATAAAACTTCTCCTTAACATGGAGGGAGACTTTGACATCGCTCATCTGCGTTAGGTGTCCCGAATACACCGATAGGCTCCGCTTACTATTGTGTGCGTCGCTAGCGTGTGGCGTGAAGGGCATACTTTTTTTCCACAAGCTGGCTGCACTGGATCTCAGTGGTCGGGTGGTCAAGGAGCTGGGCTAATCGTACTCCGTACAAATTAGTCTTGGTTCGATTCCAAGCATCCAATCATAGACTTTTTTTAACTTAATTTAATGTTGAGAGGATGACGTCACAGACAGTTATGTTAGGTTAAGTCAGGTTGGTATACGTGATATTGGTATTAAAAAATTACGACCTGTGTAATAGAAATAAAAAATAACAAGTAAAATGACATGCGCGATGGAAATTAAAAATTAAATTTACAAGGACCTGTGCAATAGAAAAATAACTTACGTTAGGTGCGCAGTGGAATAAAACCACTGAGGTTCAGCATAAGATACTATAAAAGAAAGGTATTCTAATCCTGCAATGCATCATGAGAAATGTGTCAAGCGGTGGCGCCGCCACCAGTGTGTCAGACACACTAGCCGGCAAATAAAGTATTTTTATGCGAACTCCACCAATAATAAAAATTATTTTATAATAATAAATCATACTTATTAATTTATAATTAATTCTCATTTTTTGATTATTATAAAGAAATATATAGTTTTAGAAAAAATACGATACATATTAGGGTAATTAATTTGAAATCATGTAAACACAAAAGTTTGATTAATATCTATTAAATATATAATATTAATATATATATATTTGTTTCGTCTTCTAATTGCGAAGTGTGTGAAGAGGCTATCAATTCTCAAAAACCGTTATCAAATGCAAGCTCTGACTGGACAAATATAAATCGTGGTCACTCAGAGCATCCTATTGAAGCAGTTTTTCAACTTCTTTAAAAAGCTGAAGAAGTTTTCACTAGCTATGAATAAACTTTATTGCATCTGCAGAATGTTCATGACCTTTTAACAAAAAGTATTCAGGAAGCTGTTAAACATTCGCTTGTCTTTCCAGAATGCCACAAGATTCGCGATAAAGTTATGGGGAAATTCATTTCTTTACGGCTTCACATTCTTGCTTAAGACATAACAGTGCAACCAGAAAACCAAAATTTTGTTGTTTTTAGTTCTCGAAGTGCATATATATGCATACTTCTACAAAAGCTGTTCCGAAATAATTTGTTAAGATTATGCTAATAATATTATTACAACCTATTTTTTCTTTTTAAATACTACCAATTTGTTTGCTCTTAGTATTAAGAATACTTAAGAAATCTATAATATTTTAATTGTTCGCTTTTTAATCATTAAAATTAATAAACTTTTATTTATTAATCAAACTTTTGTGTTTACATGGATTTCAAATAAATTACCCTAATATGTATTGCATTTTTTCTAATACTATATATTTCTCTATAAATAATAAAAAAAAATGAGAATTAATTATTATTTAGTATAATTTATTATAAAATAATTTTTATTACTGGAGGAGTTCGCATGAAAATACTGTATATTTGCGGAATAGTGTGTCTGACACACTGGTGGTGGCGCCACCGCTTGACACAATTCCCATAATGCATTGCAGGATTAGAATACCTTTCTTATATATTATCTTAGTTCAGCATGCGCCGTAGATTAAAATGAGAGACGCGTGCGCAGTGATTTAAAATAACGTTGATCAGGTGAGCTAAATTTAAAGGATGCGCGGTAAAATAAAAATGGCATAGCCCACATACGTTAAATTTATTGCATGAGCAATTTAGCTCCTTCGAGGGTGAAATGCGTCACCCTTGAAGACGAATTTTTTATAAAAAAAAGGTTTAAGATCTACGCAAATCAACGTTTAAAGATGACTCAGGGGAAGAGGCCCTATGTCGGCAACAACTCCGCTCGCCGGCCTAAGACAAAAGAAATTGCTGCACAAACTGGCATCTGAATGTCAGAAGTGTATAGAAAATAGAAACACCATATTAAAAAATAATAATATTTACTTTTTATTTCCACCTTTCATTTTATGTTAGACTAAGAATACATGGACCGCTCTACATCCTATATCATTTTTTAGCCATCCGTATTTTTTAGATTACAACAGATGACTTCTTGGAATTGGAAGTTTTAGATACCCTTGTAATGGCACACAATCAAATAACAACTTTAAACAATTCTTTGCTTCTGCTAAAAAATCTTGACTTTTTAAACGTATCATACAACCTGTTGACAGAATTTTCATTCAATGAAATTATAGGGCTGGAAAGATTAAGAAGAATCGATCTATCCTATAACCAAATTGAAATTCTAATTGGACCTGCATCAGTAAGTAGAATTTGTTTTAAAAAAATAGTCGATTACACATCTATAACATGGTCATAATTCACTTATTTTTTTAATTCCAAAGACTAGACCTGATTTTTTAATGTTATAACAAAAATTAAAATATTATATAATTAAAAAGTCAAAGAAAGAAGGGGTTTTAAATTATTTATAAAAAAAATATATTTGTCATGCGTATATTGTTGTTTACACTAGTTTACAGGATGCAAAAGACCTTGATAAATGCTAAAACAAATTTAGGCCCAAATTAAAAAAATCATGATATTAGTTCATAGGCTAAACATCGAATATAATAAATATTAACACCATTCTCCGTATTGTACAATGTATTTTGTGAATATGCTTTCAGATTTTTGGTATATATGCATTGCATTGTTTTGTCCCAATAAGCATCTTTTACACGACGATAACCTAACTACTATTTAACTCAACTTTTATATTTCAGTGTATATTTTTTTTTTTTAATTTAAGTCTATTTTTCACTCTTTAAAGTCTTACTGTATCTTGTTATTTTAAATTATGTGGCGCAATGTCGTGCTAGACGAACTGCCATGTTTTTTATTTTCCCACCAAAAATAGAAACTCCCTGGTGTACTGATATTAATTAGAAAGTGTTAATAGAGCACTAAAACTGTTTAAAAAAATAATATAGATTATTAAATACGTTACAAAACGAAAAATGAAATATCTATAACAGGTTTTTAATACATATGCTTGCGAATTATCTGATGTAATCCTTTTTGTCATTTAAAAGAAAAAGGAAACTACAAACCTTTGTGTCTTTTAAAGGAATAATGAGAATATATTATTTTAGAGGAAGAATATAATATACCAGATATCTTTTTAGAATGCTACAAAGATCACTAATTACGGTCTAAAGTCATCTACGCAACTTTATATTGGAATACTATATTAGGGTGTAAATAAGACACCTTTTTTTTTTTTCTCAGCAGCTTCCAAAAGAGTAACACGAGTTGCCACTATTTTACATCTTTTTACAGTTTGAACAGGACCAGAACTTTCCATTTTGTTCGTTTCTTCATATCTAGAGTGTCTTAGGCCCAGGTTATTAAACTGTATTTTACTGTACTTAGGACACTTATGGTACATTAATAATTAGGCTTTATACCTCCGTGGACTGTCTCAAGATAAAAAAAATAATTATTTATTTTTTAGAAGACATGATTAAAGTTTAATAAGAAAGTAAAATTTTGTTTTTACCTTGACAACATTTTTAAGTTTTTTTTTGAAATTTTTGTTTTCAATTTTGAAATTAATTGCCAACTTTTCTTTTATTATTATTTACAGAATTTAGTGGAACCAAATATTAGACTTACCGAATTGAAGTTAGACCACAACTCATTGGAAACTCTTAATGCCGCTTTAAGCGGGCTTTCGGAGCTACTAAGACTAGATCTTAGCTACAACAAGATTAGAAGGATACAACCTGACGATTTTATAAATTTGGACCAACTTAGGCTTCTAGATATTTCACACAATCAGCTAAGAACCTTGGAAGATATGAGCAAAGTAAGTAATTTGTAAATTTTTAGCTTTAAGTATTCACATTTGCTTGAGAGTTTGAGTGGCGCCACTTGTTCTTTATGATTCTCTCGTAAAATGGTGAATTTAGGTTTCGTCGCATCTGAGGGTCGAGTCGAGTTTTTTTAGTGTTCGAATATTTTAGTAATTGGTAAAAAAAATTCTGAACAGTACTCGAGTCCAGAGACTCGCATTGGTGTTCAATAATATCTAGTATCCAAATACTATTATCTAGTAGGGGAGAGTTGGACAAAACCGGGTCCAAAAACCGACTGTATCTAGTGCCACTTTAGAGTAGCAAGAGTTTATTGTATATTTTTAAATGACCCACGTTTAATTTACCAATAGACATATTTTTAAATATTCATATATTTTTTGGTATTTTAAATTTTGATGAAAAAT
The DNA here is from genome assembly GCA_019359885.1 of Listronotus oregonensis. Classification (NCBI taxonomy): domain Eukaryota; kingdom Metazoa; phylum Arthropoda; class Insecta; order Coleoptera; family Curculionidae; genus Listronotus; species Listronotus oregonensis. Next base: position 75,052 of record JAHBCN010001985.1, read on the forward strand.
TGCAAAATACCCGGTTTTGTCCAACTGGCTTAATAAAACCGGGTAGTAACTTAAATACCTTGTAAAAAGACAAAAAGAAGAAAATAAAATATTTATTCAAAATATGTAAACAAAAAAATTTTAAAAATTATTAACAGAGGTCGCAAATAAAAACTTCATCTGTATCGTCATAGGCACTACAGGCTTCATGAGCCCATTTGTTGCAATACACGCATTTTATCCAACCTTCGTTCGACCTAAACTTTGAAAATAGTCCTTTGCAATAGAGACATGCATCATCGTTATTATATTCTTCCTCCGAACTGTCAGAATCTGCAATCGGTAATTTCGGAACCAATTTTGTTTCCGTTGCAGCCTTTTTTACCACTTTTTTTTCTTTTTTGTCTTCATTTAGCTTACATTTTTTCACGACAGGAGATTTTTTAAAATTATCTTTCAACTCAGACTTATAAGGAGATTAGGTTATTATAGCAGCCTTTTCTTTTTTCCTGTTATCGTTAGATGGTTTTCTAGATGCCTTAGGAATTGGAAAAAGCTCTTTTGGAGACACTGAAAACTTACAGATTGATTTTGGGGACGTTGCTCGTAAACTGACTTGTTTAGAAGGTGGAGAGGTCAAGACTGAAAAGCTACAACTTGCTTGCGTTAAAGTATCATGTGTCTGATTTGCAGTGTGGGAGTTTAAAGAGCTACAACTTGGTTGAAGAGGAAATGACGCGTGGAGGTAACGGGGCTATTAATTTTCTGGCGGTCTGCTGTGTAGATGAATTAGAGTTTTTATCCAGTTTTTCTTCTGAATCATAGTCCAAATTATTCGTTGCAGATTCATTTTCTGGTCTATGTAGTTCTCGCTCTGTAGTTTCTGAGGGAGCAAACATCCATTTAGGAAAAACTTAAGGATTCAGCGGGTAAACTCCAATCTTCCTGAAACCATTTATTGAGGTTTGCATTGCCGATTTAATAAAATCTTCTCAAAGAGCTCTCCCACTTCATAAATTGTAACTCGTCTTCCAGGATGCTGGCGCATCCATCTTCTGACTTCTTCTCCATAATAGGTGTTCAAAGAAGCCATAAATGATACGTCAAGGAGTTGTAATCTGTGAGTACAGTGCGGTGGAAAGCATACTATAACCACATGATTTTCTCTGGCCAGATTTATTAACTCCAAACTTTTCGTATGCGTAGCATGTCCATCTAGAAGCAGAAGAACGAAGCAGTAGGGTGAGTAACATCGATAAACTTTTTAAACCACTTGATAAAAATATCCTTTTGAATCCATCCACTTGGGTGGAATTCAGCGAATGTTCCCGGAGGTGCGTGATCTAGAAGTTGTGCGTTTGGAAGTTTTCTAGGAAAAATGAGCATTGTAGGCATATAGGATCCACTTGCGCTCATACAAATTTCTGCGGTTACCAAGGTTCCTCTTTCGGAAGAAGTTCCAATTTGTCTTTTTCCTCTCAGTTTTAATTCCCTTTTCATATCAACATTCGATATGCGCTCGGGAAAAAACTTGTATTGGTCACAAACTTGTGTTAAAATAGCAAATAACTTTGCTACTGCTGCTCGGTTAAGTCATTCAGCCATTCTCGTTTTGTTGTTAAAATTGTGGTTAATGTTATTCCGTACGGCTAGTTCGTAAGTAAGAATTCGTAAGTCATATAAAGTAAATCCGAATAGTCTACTTTCCATTTGCAAGATATGTGAAACTAGCTCATCCTCTTGAGCAGCGTTAAACACAGGCTTGTACCAACCCAGACCTAAAAAGACTATTGATAAAATTAGGAAAAAATAAAACAGACTTAAGTTAGGTAAGTCATACCTTTCTTACAAGCCTCTTCCATAGGGTTACCATTTCTAGATTTTTTCACAGGATTTTCTAAAGTTGATTAAGGAACTTCAAAACTTTAAGAGGCTCTTGTATATCCCATCCTATGTTGTAGAACTGCAACTACTGCATTTTGCATGCTTTCTTGATCCCATGACTGACGAGTAGTTTTTCTTTTATAATGCGACATCTTGCAGAAACTTTTTCGCAATGCAGACGAGAATGAATTATTTTTTGGAGGCTACCATTACTAATTAATATGTGTTTTTTATATATTATATATATATATATTTAAAAATATATATATATATATATATATATATATATATATATATAAAATATATATATATATATATATATATATATATATATATATATATATATATATATATATATATATATTATATATATATATATTATATTTATATATATAGGGTGATTCAAAAATCGATCACGAAACTTAAGATGATGATTCTACATGACAAAATAATGGTAGACCCTTATAATTTTTTTTTCAAAATGTCATTCGTTTTCAAGTTACAAGCCGACAAAGTTAAATTTTTTATTTTTTGTTTTTTAAATTGCTTGCTTACGAAAAAACCGATTTCACTAATATTTAAAACATAGACTGAGTCGATTGCGCTTCATCATTTTAGTAACAATTCATATTGATTGTGTGCCTCTAGAGGGCACTTTACCTACATTGAAAATTGTTTTTCTGTCATATTTTTTTAGTTTTGACAACTATACTAGTTTTAAGTATGTTTTTTAAAGACTGATGCAAGGCCTTTAAAAAAGGTGCTCTTCATTTAACTCGCTAAATCCAACCGTTTAGACGTAAATCGCCTTTCAAATTGAGTGGTAAATTTATTTTTCTTATTTTATTACCACCAGATATTAGGTAATTGGCAAGTTGGTCATGAATTTCCTCTAGACATTTATAGGTACTTACCTTACCACAAATAATAAACCTCTAGAGGGAATTCATGGCCAACTTGCCAATTACCTGGTATCGGGTGGTAATGAAATAAGAAAAATAAATTTACTACTCAATTTTTAAAGGTCTAAATGGTTGGATTTAGCGAGTTAAATGTAGAGCACCTTTTTTAAAGGCCCTGCATCAGTCTTTGATAAAACATACTTAAAACTAGTATAGCTGTCAAAACTAAAAAATTATGACAAAAAAACAATTTTCAATGTAGGTAAAGTGCCCTCTAGCGGTACACAATCAATATGAATTGTTACTAAAATGATGAAGCGCAATCGACTTAGTCTAAGTTTCAAATATTAACGAATCGTTTTTCCTAAAAACAATTTAAAAAAAAAAATAAAAATTGGAACTTTTTTCGGCTTATAATTCGACAACGAATGATATTTTGAAAAAAATTATATGAGGCTCTACCATTATTTTGTCATGTAGAATCACCTTCAGTTTCTGTGATCGATTTTTAAATATATATATATATATATATATATATATATATATATATATATATATATATATATTATATATATATATATATATATATATATATATATATATAATATATATAATAATTTATTTAAAATAGGTTACCTTAGTTTGTCCCTTTTTCCGACGGTCATTGCGGATTATCCTGAGGGCGCTGGAGACATCCTTTTACACTTTTCTTACATCCTGTAGTAAAAGAATCCTTCTAGCTAATTCTAGACTTTTCCAGACTTTTCCATTCTCTTCCACTTCACTATAAAAAGCGCGAGGAAAATCCGCACGGGCCAGTTTTAGTTTTGATTCCGACGAGTTAAGAAGTTGACAGACAGTTAAAGGTTAAACAGTTGTCATTATTACGTTACGTTAAAGTGTTACCATTGAAACGTTTGTAAACCAGATATTCAATAAAAGGTGTAAAACCAGGATCCGTGTTTTTATACAGGTATATATATATATATATATATATATATATATATAAAAATATAATATATTAATATTTATTTTATTATATTTTATATATATTATTATATATATATTAAAATAAAATATATATTCTTTTAATTTCGGTCGCCAGATGATGATGTTATGATCAAGTAGAACGGCAAAGTCGAGGATTGTTGCTGTTCTTTCCTGTTTATCCCACACAATTACATCTGGTCGATTGTGCTCTACGGGTCTATCTGTCATAATAGAACATGTCCCAGTAGATTTTTGCCCTGTCATTTTCAATCACTGCCTGTGGAGAGTACTTGTGGTAAGGCGTGAAATTCTGTATTATTCCCCATTTTAGCCCTAACTGTTGATGAACTACTTTGCCCATGTTGTTAATTATGCCTTCCTAGGTATCTGGTGGGCGCCATTGGTGAGCAGCCTCCGGACAGATGCTGTACCGTTTCTTCAGCTTGGCCACATACGCGACATTTTGTGCTTTCGATCTGTTTCTTCATAATGAATTTTGTATAGTTTCGGGTTGGTATTACTTGGTCTTGGATTGCGAATAGTGCGCCTTCAGTTTCCGGAAAAAGGTATCCTGCAGTTAGGTAGGTATTAGAAATCGTTTTTTCGACCTCTGATTGGTGCATGCTGTTGTGGAATATTCCATGCAAGGCTTTGACGCGCCACCTTGTTCTCATAATTTCCAGCTGAGTTGCTCCAATTTCCGGCTCTTCAAGATTTGCCAAGTTGATTGCAGTGTAATCTTTATCCAATACTACAATTCGCTGGTGAAACGGTAAGTTGCTAGAACGAAAGTATTTTCGAACTTCTTTTATCACTTTTTGGTTGGCAGTTCCAGGTTGGTCAGTACGACCTCCCTCTTTCATGGTAAATACAGTCTTTCAACTGCTGAATTCGGGTGCAGCATTCCGCGTTTCGTGAAGGAGGTACGGACTCCGGATCTAGTGCAGCAGTTCTGTGGATGACCATGTGAGTATGCCGAGGTGTGTTATTGATGGTATTGCCCATTTGCCATGCATTGATTGCGGTTATATATATATATATATATATATATATATATATATATATATATATATATATATATATATATATATATATATTATTTATATATATATATATATATATATATATAATATATATATATATATAAAAAACCGCTCAATGCATAATACCATCTAACACACCTCGGGCAATATTTCTTAAAATAAGATGTTCTTTGATTTGTTCTAGACTTACCTACCGAGACTCTCAGAGCTTAAGGCTACCCATAACTATCTAACCATTATGGAGCACGACTTCCATGGACTTCCAGTATTATGTGACGCAGACCTTTCAAATAATCAGATAGTTGCTTTGGGTAGAGAACTTGTCACCAAAACGCGATGTAAGATTGAACACGGTGTTCATGAAGGCACCTGGGATACACTAAAAATTTATTTAACTGGTAAGTAGAAAACTGTATCAAATAATAAAAAATTGTTTCTCAAAAATGATGTCCAATAAGTTAAATAGCAGTAAGAGGAGAGAAAATGAAAAAAGGTGTAGCATACAGGCCATTTAAAAGAATAAAATATTAAAAACACAACCACTCACATAGGACATTATACCACCACTAGACTACCCTTAATCTGCTAAAAGGTTTTGAACCCACCCCTTACTCCACATCCTTTGGTGTGTTACGTTGTGATGACTTTGTATATAAGTTGATTACCCTGTAACAAATACACCATCGAACACACTGTATATGAGTATTAACCTGTATCAGACTCTGTATAAAAAATTTAATTTATTGGATTTTCTCTACTACATCAACAATGGTTGCCGGACCCGGGAGGAACAAAGGGGTGGAAATCAAGGGTGGAAGGGAAGAATGGGGTAAGAGGTGGTTTCGCATCCTTTAAGCAGGTTAAGTGTAGTGTGCTATAGTGTCCTAAAGGGGGTGTCTATTAAAAAATAATTATTTTTAACATCTAGTAAAAAAATCGTCGTGTATACAATATTGCAAAGCAACACTTTTTTCACGAATGGAAGTTGTAACATTTGCTGTACCCAGAGGTTTTAAAGACAATTGTTTTTAAATTATTTTATTATACTTACGTGTGTATAATTTTTTAGTTTATGATCAGCATAAATTTGCAACTTGATTCAAGTTATTAAAAAGACAGTATTTACGTTTTTTTTTTTTTGTAATTACACAAGATGCTTTTTATAAATAGTTCATTGTGTTTACCATGTAAACAAAGTAATTCAAGTTTGGAATATACCTAATTTAATGTCAAGTATTATAACAATAAATTTTATGTTTTATTATAGATAACCCCATTTTGTGTGACGCAGCTCTACCAGAAATTACTTCTGAAATGGAAACTAACCATACCAAAGTTATTGGTGTCTCCTATTGTCCTCCACTAAACGAACAACCAATTACATCAAGACCAAATGCATATTTAGGTAAATAAAAATATTTGTTGACTTTCAACCTAGTTACGTGTTGGCAAAACGAGAAAGGGTTTTTAAAAAACTATTTATTAGCTTAGAGTAGGAATAGAACTGAGCGTAGAATACAATTTTACTTATATTTATAAACTTTAATGTGCATAAAGGCAAAAATGATTCTGTGAATTATTTTTGCTGAATTGAAGTTCTCATGGGAACATAACTACCTACAGAACAACTAACAAAAACTCATTTTTTAGGCTATGTACCCGAGCAAACAACGCCTCTTTTACCGATTTTGCCATCAGTCTATGGAAAGCCAGCATATGAATCACCTCCACTGCTTCACTCAAGCTTAGAGCCTCTAGACACTCGCAATCAAATACAACCAAAAATTTATTCCGATTTAAGGGATTCGACTTTGGTTCACAGAAGCAATGATCAGTATCACACCATTGAACACTTTGAAGGTTAACATATTTTTTATATATATACAGTGCGGTTTTTAAAAACTTACCAATAACTTTTTAACGGGACAAGATATTGAGGTCGTATAAAATTGAGGTAAAACTCCTTTTTTGCATAAAAATGATTGTGGTCACGTGGCCTACTGCCAAGGTGGTCTTACAAGCGTCTCTTTCAAATGGAAAGGAAGTCATCCAGCACCTCGTTTTAAAAGTTCTTCGATTCTCTACTTAACACCGCTTTGTTTTTTTGAAAATTGCCCCAGCCGTTCCAGACTTACAAGCGTTTGAAATTCAGCTTAAACACTTAACAAATAAATAACAAAAAATAACTGTTAGTTGCAACATAACTCTACGCACTTTGTAACTATTTTAAAAGTTGCTCAAAATATTTACCGTTCACTTTTTGACAATAAAGAAGTTGGTTTTTCAATTCATGCCTAACATTAGTTAAAACTTCCGAAGTAATATTGCCTGCCACACACATATGTTATTCCAATTTTAAGTTTCTGCATTGACTCTAGCTCGTAACGTACACCTTAGATTGTATGGATCCCTACAAAAATAGTCAAGGGGTGTCATATTAGGTGACTTAACCGGCCGTTCTAAGGGGCCGCATCTGCCTATCCAAGATCCCGTGTAATTTTCCTTAAGCCATTCTCCGACAGGCCCGTATTAGTGAGGGGTTGCACCATCATGGTGGAATGTAACAACGTTAAATTCATTTGGGTTTGCCTAGACTACTTTCTTAATCAAGGGATGGATAAGATTTTGAAGCATATCCAAATACCGTTGCCCGGTTAAATTTTCCTCCACAAATATTGGACGTATGATATGATCACCGCCCCTATGTTAACCTTTTCTAGAGTTTGAGTGTGACCCTATTGAAAAACATAAGGATTAGTTTCAGACCACGTTTTGCTTATTCACAGTTCTATTAAAAAAATTCCATCACTGAAACAAATGGAATTAACAAAACCTGGATTCTGGTTTAAGCGTTCAGACATGACCTTACAAAACTGCAGTCTTCTGTCAGGATCGTCTTTCGTTAGTTAGTGCTACATTATTAATTTATATGAGTGAAATTTGTGTTTTTTAGGTATTTCTACACAGTGGCCTTTGAGACCTCACAATTCAAAATGACCGTCATTGACTTCTTCACACTTTTTTCCCCTGATATTTAAATTTGAAACAGCGTCTCTAATTAAATTTGGATTGTTTTTTATTTCTTGGAATAAAATGAAAATGCGAAGTAACAACTGGTCACGTATATTGATTTCTTCTTCGTATACCAAATTTTTCATGTTGCCCCAGAAGAAAAAAATCTAATGGATTAAAATCCGGGTATCTCCCTGGCCAGGAATGAGACCCCCGCGACCTATCCATCTGTCTGTCCCTATAGGTCTCATTTAAAAAGTCAGAAACAGCCCTTGCAAAATGTGGAGGTGCTTACTTTATCTCAGTATTTTTAAAAATATTAAAATATTTTTTTTATGTATAATAGTATGGTTTTATATGGGAAGTACCCCCAAAAGTGAATCCCAGCTACGCCAATGTTCGAGAGTACATTGGCGTACAAGTGTAGTGATTAGTGTTCGAGAGTACATTGGTGTACAAGTGTTGCAGAGATTTCGTCAAAGTCACACTCTCAATACAGGGGGCCCTTTCTTACATTATTACAATATAGATTTTTTAAAATCTATAACCAAACTTTTCAGGAAGGTACCTTATAAGGATATTTTTTTTTCAATTTAAATAAAAAAAAAATTAAAGGCATAGTCAAAGGTGTATTAAGGGGGGGAGGGAGCTGCTGGGCTGCAGCCCTTATTCCCCCCAAGGGCGACATATTTTTTTTAAATAAGTGCTTATTTTTGTTTTTTTTTTTTCTGAGTCTTATGTACCTTAGCTGTGACACTTGGCTTTATAGATTTTTCGTTCACTATTTATTTTATGTCACTATTTGTAAGAATAATAAAGTATTTTTTTCGGAATAATATGGTTTTATATAGGCAGCCCCCCAAATTTAAATCCTGGCTGTCTGTAATTAAAAATAAGGGATGTTTATGAAGTTAATTTTTAACAGGTTGAAAAGTATTAGAAGTTGTAGAGGGTGATTACCTGAATATGACTATATAGTTTTAGACTCGAAAAAAGTGTGCAGGGGTGGGGGGTGGAGGGTTAAACGTCCTAAAAACGTATTTTTTGCCTCTGTAAGCGCCATTGTTAATTTAAGAGAAATACGTTCAACATGTTTTTTAGGTATTAAAAAAACCTACAATTCGAGCCCGGCTAAAATTGATTTGGTCCATTTGTTAATGAAAAAATGTAAAAAAACTCTTAAAAATAGCCATTTTTTGAAATGTTGATAATAAAAATATTTTTTATCCATTTCTGTCATTGCAAAGCATCGGTTATTTAATTCTTAATTAAATGAGAGGTCTAAAGCATGATCGAATCATTTGTTGCTAAGATAATTGAGTTTTACTGTTTTTGGAGCCCTAATCTAGTAGGCTATATCTTTTTTGTTTTTTGAGACTTATATTTTACTAATTTAGAAACGAAATAAAAAAATTAATATTTAGTCCTTCGTTTTTAACCCTGAAAAAAAGGTACAGTTAATAAATCTGAAGCTAAAATTTAAGTTTCAGTTTCAGATATATTAATTATTGATCTCTCGCCAATACCATTTTAATTGGAGGATTCATGAACACCAATCTGGCTTTTCGATTCCTAAATTGCCTTTAATATTACCATTAAAAATAAGCTGATTTAAATTAAAAAAATAAAAAAAAAATAATGATAATTTTTAAAAACTCAATACACCATTATCTATAACTTTTTGCGCTACCCTAGATAAAAAAGCTTGATCCGATAAAAATTCGCAAAGATGTGGCTGTTTTGTTCGGGCTCCGCTGATTTAAACTCTAGATTTTAGTTTTTGACTCGATATGTTAGTCCGAGAGCTTCTATCCCCACCACTACCTCCCTGGCGCCGACGAAAGTATTAGTAACTTTAAACACATCTTTTAGCAATAAAAAAACAAATATAACAACTTTTTATTATGCGGATATTAAGGCTTCTGGGTTTAAAATTCTTACCTAATGCAGGGGGCGCTCCGGCTTCAATTGTTTATTAACAAAAAAGTACCTTTTTTTCAAGGCTCAAAACGAAGGACTGAATATAATTTTTTTTATTTCGTTTCTAAATTAGTAAAATATAAGTCTTGAAAAAGCAAAAGACAGTTTGTAATACCTAAAATTTTTATAAACAAAAAAGATATAGCCTACTAGATTAGGGCTCTAAAATCAGTAAAACTCAATTATCTTAGCAACAAATGATCCGATCATGCCTTAAAACCTCTCATTTAATTAAGAATTAAAAAACCGATGTTTTGCAATGACATAAATGGATAAAAAAATATTTTTGCAATATTTATCAACATTTCGAAAATGGCTATTTTTAACGGTTTTTTGCATTTTTTCATAAACAAATAGACCAAATCAATTTTAGCCGGGCTGAAATTGTAGGTTTTTTTAATACCTAAAAAAACATTTTGAACGTATTCCTCTAAAATTAACAATGGCGCCTGCAGAAGCGAAAAACACGTTTTTAGCACTTTTAACCCTCCACCACCCACCCCTGCACACTTTTTTCGAGTCTAAAACTATATAGTCATATTCAGGTAATCACCCTCTACAACTTCTAACACCTTTCAACCTATTACCAATTAAAGTCATGAAAATTACTTACAGACTGGGCTACTATGCCATTGGGCACAGTAAAGATAAAGAAAACACATTTTTAGCTGTTACATAAGTAACAAAAAAGCTAGGTGGCAGTAGGGGTTTGAACCCTAAAATCCTTTATGTGGGTACATATATAACGTAAACTCTTGAGAAAATCGGCCCATTCGATGCCACTTACCTGAAATCTGCAGTATAAATTGTCGGGATTAAATTTTCAATCGGATCCAAGAATTTAAATCCATATTTTATTTTAAGCGATTTAAACTATTGTATTGGATAAAAAATAAGTTTTTGTTGGATTGATAGCAACTGATATTAATTACATTTATCATTTCTTAAATATGAGTTATTTTTGTTTAGGTGCTGAACCTGGAATTATCAGAAAACCACTCAACGATGAGCCCATAACAGTAACTTTACATAAACAATCGGTTACATTGAACAACACTCAAGAAAATACTGCAAATAAAGTAAATTTGACAGTTTTTGATCCAATTGTACAAGGACAAGTAATCACTAAACTAGCTTCAGAAATTGAAGAGCTCAGAACCAGAATAGACGAAATCAGCGCTCAGAACGAAAGGCTTTTAAATAAAACTATCTCAGAACAAACAAATGTGACTACAAAGGTGCCATGAAGTGCTTAGTTTTTAAAATTGTTTTATGAATTAATTTATTTCCTAGTCATTCAAATATTTTGTACGATTACAATGAATCCGCACCAAACAAGCAGTTCAAAATTTACTTAATTAAAGTATCTGGACTAAGGTATACATAATATAGTAAAATGGTGTAAATATTCAAAACAACTTTAAATGATGCCATTATATTTTTCTAAAGTTTTTAATGCTCGAGGTATGAAAATAAATTATATCTTAATAATAAATGAAAAGTCCTGTTCCCTAAGATAGATTTGTTGATATTTATTTTTTAGAAAAAAGCAATGTTTAAAAAGCCAAAAAATTTATAGTTTTTCAATATAAATAAACCTAAATAAAGATCTAATGCAGACATTTTTTCCTCATTCAACCGAACTCTTAAATCTACCGTTTCGGAAAAGCAGAAGCAGTAACACTTAAATCTCAAATACCCAATTTGCACTTGGTTAACAAATCCTTGCCTCTGTTTAATCAAATATTTTCAGTAAAAATAAATAATCCTTTCACCCTTCAAATAAATGCCCGAAAGCACTAGTGCATAAAGAACCTGAAGTATTTTAATTATAAGCAAAATTTAAGCAAAAACTAAAAGTAAACTTTACCAAAGTAATAAGTCATAATTTTTTTTTAAATACTTTAAACAAATAGAAATTTTTTGTTGACGTAACTTATTTAAAGAACAATTTACATATTTACATAAATATCGATATATGTATAAAAGTAGTCAGTCTAAAACACTTTTTGACAATGTTTGACACAGTAATGAAGAGATACCAAGGTATTACAAATAAATTTAGATACAAAGTATTACTCTGTAAAGGTTTTTTAGTACCGCTCTGCTTTGGACATGTTATATCCCATAAATTTTTATATCCGGTAATTTTAAGTTATTTCGGCTTAAAATTGTTTACACAAACAATGCTAAGGAGGGAACAGTCCGAGAGGTGCATCGAGTTATGGGCTCCCACTTCGCGTGCTTATAGTGTGGTTAGGTTCCAACCAAACTCCAAAATTGTAGGTGCCAACTTGGCTTCGTTTTCGAGAAATAGTCAGACAAAGATTGGGGGACGCTTATATTCCAAATAGTTTGTGAGTCAACACAATAAGCTAGTAGCCTATCGGTATGAGAATCTGACTTGCGTCTTGTATCAAGCTGGTTTTTTGTTTAAATTTTTCCAGTAAAAACAAAGTACAATTCTGAACAAACACAACAAATAAGCACAAAATCTTTGTTGTCTTTAAATAACAAATATTCGATACATTGTAAAGTTCACGGAACAATGTTAGCTAATCTATAGCAATTGTTTACACTACCATCGACGCCTCCATCTGCGTCCCTGTGCTCTGGCCAGGTCTGGCTCATTCCAACGGCTGGAAGTCCTACCCATGGAATTGAATTATAAAATATATAAAATAAAATGTAGATTGTAAACAAGGTACCAACAATTTAATAATAAAGACTGTTTAAAATAAGTGAATGACTTGCGTCCAGACGGTTAGTGGTTCGAGTCCCGTTGAAGATGTGTTTTTTTTTCTTTTAAATTTTCTTTAAATTTGTAACTTATCTATAAAGAGTTGCAAGAAATTTAAAAATACATTTTACGCGCCTTTATTGATTAAACCTTTCGAATTGAATGCATTTTTTTTTCAAATCTCTTGCATTTTTTTAAATTATTTTGAATAAATTAACCGTTATTTAATATTTTCTATCTTATTTGTTTTTTGTTTGTTTGCATTTTTTTTAATTTTTTATTTCTCTTTTGATGAAACCAGGAGAATTTTAAAAAATTACCAAAGAATATAGGTTTTATTAATTAAATATTTCTTCAAGCAACGTTTTTATTACACGAGTACACTCTGACGGGTGATAATCATTACAAAAACAATTAAAACATTTATACTGTCGACACCACGAACAAGCAAACTCGTTGTTGTCGCAATCACAATTTTGTTTTCTTAATTCGGCCGGAAAAGCTACGGCATTAATGTTGTTGTTAAGTGGATGTCAAAGTATAAATTACGGTAAAGTAATTGAATTTAATATAATCGAAAAAATAAAAATAGATTTGAAAAAAAAATTTCATTCATTTCGTTAGTTTTAATCAATAAAGGGGCGTAAAAAGTATTTTTAAATTTAGATTAGATTTTTTTTATAAATAGATTATAAATTTAAACAAAATTTAAAAGAAAAGAAACATATCTTTGACGGGACTCGAACCACGGACCGTCTGGACGCAAGTCTCAAACTCAAACTCAAAACTCAAACTAGTGCTTTATTATATACAAATTATTTACATATTCAAGTCTTATACATAATTACATTTCATTTAGTCTTCAGTTTTTCCTTGTTCAGGATCTGGAGACGAGACGAGAAGTCAGCTATAAGCCAGAGCTGGTGTTCGCTCTTGAAGGTATAAGCCATGATTTTTATTGGTTAGTTGCGTCATTTCCCGGAGTGACCATAGAAATGACTTAGCAGCTTGTTCTTACTTAGATAGTTTGAAAAGAATTTGTTTAATTGAATAATGAGAAGGTTTTTAAATGTTTGTTTTCGCAGGAAAAGGACGCAAGTCTAATTCTCAATCCGTTAGGCTACTAGCTTATCGTGTTGACATACAAACTATTCGGTACATAAGCGTCCTTCCATCTTTGACTAGCCCTTTGGTTGGTACTTACCCACACTATAAGCAAGTGGGAGCCCATAACTCGATGCACCTCTGGGTTAAATTTTAACAAATCTAAATATCAAAAAGCGAAAAACAATTTTTAAAAAAATGACATGTTAGAAATAAGCCCTTTAAAAAAAAGTAATTAAATCCTTATTTTTAATAATTGTACATAATACTTTTATATTATACTAAAAAGTGAATTAATTGGTTAATCTTTTTCTCTTTTAACACTGATGAATGATTTTTATCGCGTTCTTTAGATAAATAAAATAGGTTAAATCCTTCTCCAACTTTATTAAAATATGTACGAGTATTTGTTATAAAAGAGCCTTTTAAAGTATCCAACTATAATCTCAAATGTAAGAGTTTTAGTTATGCCAAAAAAATCACAAATAAATACTTAAATAAGTACAGAAAGTACAAAAAAAAAGTTTAAGAGTATATTGATGATTTGTAAATGCCAGTAAAATAAGACCAATCCTAAATATTCAGAAGCAGTATTTAAAAGTATTGTGTTCTTTATTTTCCTTTAAAAAATGTGCCATTATATCAATGTGTTGTAAACAAATTTGTTAAAAACAGTACTAACAAAATGAGAATTACAAACAAAAACCTCAATTTTTTTGACCCATAAGTAAGATTCAGCAATAGGTAATATATTTAAAAGACCTTATAGAATAGATGTTTCTTATTTTGTTTTTACTTTAGTAGAAAGTTACTTAGTAGGAATAGTTAGATAGATGTAAATATTTTGCATAAAATAATTTTTATTTATACATAATTTAGTATTAATTTTATAGAGAATATATTTATAACTAATTAAATAAATGTTGTGTCAGGAGTAAAATTTATAGTTTTTATTGGAAATAAACTAAATCTATCAAATGTATATTACCATACAAGTAAACAATAATGAGAAATCCAATTTCTCATACAATAACCGGTAAAATTGGTCACTCCTCTCTAAAGTAAAATGTTTTGCATGCGTTTTTCTTTTATATGAGGTTTCCTTTTACAAGATTATCTTGGTCTAATTTTTACACCCATGCTAAAACATTGTTTTACTTTATTATGTTGGTAACTAATCAACGTTTTGTCTTTTTAGGAGTGCTTGCTTCTTTTGATTTTACCTTCTAAGCTCGCTGTTTTAACTCATAATCGGCCTGGTGTCGAGCCTTTTAATTATTTTTATTATAACATGTAATAATCAACAGATTAATGCATAGGATCACGCCTTCGTACCAAGGAAGTTTAAAAATGTATAGAAGGCCAATGCTATAGAACAAAATTGTCCAGGCGTGCAGGGCAGCGGAAATAAGTGAATCGGCCCCGCGGAGTTTGCGCTATAAATAGTAGTCAGGTCCGTACTTCCATAATTCTTTGTTACCATGTACTAGTATAAAGTTGACATCATCAAATGTTAAATTCAGACTAACTATACGTTCACCGTTTTTTTTTGCACAACATTGTTGGTTAATAAACGAAACTATTATGGAATATTTAAAATTATTTTGAATATTGGATTTTATATCATCATCTGATTTACCATGGAAAGAACTGGTGGCGCCACTCCACAGACTTCTATTTAAATGGTTGATATTTTTGGGAGTTTTGTATTTTTACCAAAAGTCCTAATAAAATAACTGACAACACGATTTTTAAAATAAAATTAAACATTGTATGAGACTTTCATGTACTTATCACAAATTTTGTGATAAAAGAAGGGCAAGATAGTATAAATGAGTGTTTAATCTAATTATAATATTTAAAGGATCGATATCCGAAGAATAAAACGTTGAAGAAAAACACTTGATCAGCGCCTCAGTATGCAAAAAATCATCGAAATCGGCAAGGGTCAAGAATATTAAAAACTTACCATAATTTGAACTGGCTGTTTGTGATTTAGGGTAATACAATATTTTATAAATTTATAATTTGTATAAAAGTACAATAAAATAGGTTGCAGGTAACATAAACAAATTTAACAGGTATAGAATTTTTTACATAAGATTTTTTTTATATCGTCAGACAGTCCACCAAGGCTGAGGCTTACCGTTAAGTGTGGAAAAGGGGTGTTCATGTACACCAGACCTAAATATTTAAAGAAGGGAAAACTTCTGAGAGTAGCATATTTCAATCTAGACAATCTGGGGATGATGGAACAAAGAAAGAGGAAAGTTCGGGGCCTCTTAAGTTGGACTGAAAAAGGATGCATAAAAGTGGCACTACGTGTTGCTCTGTTGGAAGCTGTCAGATGAATTATCCTTGCCACCTCCTCGGAGAAGAAGCCGTAAAAATACCTATAAAAATGCAACATATCCCCTCCAGCCCGTCGGTGGGAAAGAGAAGGAAGCTTTTCTGTAAGCGTGGGATCATTAATAAAACGAACAGATCTTTTTTGAATGGAAACAAGAATGAGGTGAAGATGGTCTGATTAGAATACATACTGAGTATACAGATTAGACGGATAGATATACTTACTGGCTCAGAAGAGGAATCCAAGCTCTTTTAAAGCAGCTGAGGCTATGGATGTAATGTGTTTGTGTCAGTTAAGGTTGTTCTCAAAAGTAACGCCAAAATGATTAAATAACTTCTTTTCGCGACACTGAACATAACTGTGTGTCTTGGAGCATTAAACTGGACAAGATTTTTGAAGCCCCAATTTAAGATTAGTTTATGGTCTTGTAAAAGTGATATTTGAATGAAGGTTATGTTTGTGACGATACCGTTTTGCCCAGAAGGTAGATTTTTTTGTTAAATATTTAACTTTAATTTTTACTTTTTTATTAGATCCATATTGTATACCATTTGATAAAATTAGGACTTTATACTACCTGTAAACAAAACAATGGGTAAAACGATTACTTCAAAAATGCGTCACAAATATCAAATTGACATTTAAATAGGCGTATATGGGCTTAAATGGGATCCAGTACTCCTTGTTAAGTTTACCACCCTTGGGTCACATAACAATATGTTGGGGAATTTTGTTACTGCGCAGAATCAAGGGGGCCACTCATGACAGTTATTTTCATAGTGGGTCGGACATTTTTTGATCGATTAGGCCATAGTATTGGGCTTTCATTAACCTTCAAACTTCCTTGCTTCGTACACGTATTTCAACTTTTGTACCAAGGCCTTAATACTGGGATTCGAGTACTTGAAAGAAAACTATTAGTCAGTGACTTAACCGGACTTTTTTATTAATATTTAAATAACGAGATCGTCAATTTCCTTTAGCGAATGGCATTAAAGTGACTGTGCAGTGTGTAGCAGCATTATTAGTTAATAGTCTTCAACATCACATTGAACATCAGAATTTGAAGTTAAGCAAACCCCAAAATTTTAAAACTATTTCATGATTTCCCTTAATATCTTCATTGATCATGTTGTTAATCTTTAAAAATGTTGCTATTTATATAAACCTAGCAGGTGTTTTCTTCACATATTCAACGTTTAGTCTTTATCATGAGGCAAAAGAAAATAAATAAAATTAAAACAATATTATGGTGGTAAAAATATGTATTTTCAACCGTATATGTAATGTTGACATTAGTCTTTTTAAAACACATATCACATTTTGGTAATTTTACATGACAATGCATATACCTGTCTAGACATGAAAATGCGTTTTCGTCCTCATTTTCCTTCCCCTTTTTTATTTTCAAAAATCAATGTCAAAGTTTTTTGGCAAGATATGTAGGATTTCGTACAAATTTTTTCCTCAGAAATTGGGGGTTGAAAATAAAATTGTGTACAAACCTTCACGGAAAACTTCCTTGCTGTCTCGTGGTTTACTAAACTATATAACCTCTTGACCAACAAAGAAGTATTTTCCGTCTCGGATTGTATACTATTATTTTACAATTAATAATTACTGCATTTAAATTTTTAAATGTCCTACTTTCTTTCTTAACAAATATAGTCTAAGCTAAACTCATTCTAGCATCTGCAATATCAGTTGAAGCGGTGGGTATCATGTTCTTGGTATTCTACGACATCCCACTTTGCAACATTAATATCACTTTCATCTACACTATGACCCGAAATGGTGGAATCAACTCGTAATTTAGTAAAATACTTTTTATTTAGCATTATTTTGAACGCCCTAGTGTATGTCGGTTACTGTTAATCGTTTCTTTCAGTAAATATTTGTTTTTTTTTTTCTGGTTCTGCTAGCCTAACTTTAAGCCAGCAGAACTACATCAATATTATCGAATAACAAAGCATTTCTCTAACCAAATCACCATATTTTAAATTTTTTTGGTCTATGTTTTTTTAAAGAAAATCATAGTTGGCCATATCACACTTTTTTGAAAAAAATATCTTGTTTTTTTGTATCTTTTAAGTATGTGATCTTGGGCTCTTTTTAGACTCTTAGTTTTTTCAAGGAAATTATAGTTGGCCAATTCCACCTTTCTAAAAAAAATGCCATGAATTTTTTGATGTTTTAAGTACGCCATCATATACTTACTTACTTAACGTTCTTTATTGAATTACTATAATATACAATAATATAATAATTCAAAAGGCTATCGACCGTGGTCCTTCCGCCTTTGTAATTAAAACATATAGACTTTACTTTCATATATACAATTAAAATTTCGATAAAATTGATAAAATATAATACACACATTTGATATAAACAAACAATCAAATTTAAACGAAAAACAATTACTAAATGTCCCTGGTCTGTAGTTTTTCCCATAGGGTGGATTGAGGATGTCTTGCACCTGGGAGAGCATCTGGATTGCGTTCTAGGCAGTATGGAGTGAGTAGGTGATGTTATTTTCATTTGCAGCGAAACTGTTAGCTAATCTTTGTAGTCTTTCCTCAATTGTTTCTATATTGCACAGATCATAAAGAAAAGAATTAGATGGATTGTGAAGTCTGTTGTTAGGGTGACGAATCTTGGTAATTTTTCTCAGGGCTGTTGTCTCGGCAACCTTTAAATTTCTCAGTGCTGGTGGTTTGCAATTTAGATAAAGGGGATGTCCATATTCAATAATTGGTCTGCAAATTAATTGGTAGATTTTTATAGCTGTATCTCTACTTATGCCTTGTGATTTGTAGGTAAGCAACGAAAAATGTTTAGCTCTACTTATTGTGGATTTTTTAACTGCAGCTGAGTGGGCATTCAAGTTTAGTTTATTGTCTATAAACATCCCCAGATATTTTGCCGTAGACAAGGGCTGCAAGCGATGTTGATACAATGTAAGTGATGGTAAGTTTGGTCGAGGAGTATGATTAAACATGACATACTGTGACTTAGTCGGATTTGGCTTAAGTCTCCATTTGTTAAACCACTGAATAGTGTTATTTGAAAGCTGTTGTAAATTTTCTGTACTTTGTTTTACCGTTTTGCCATGAGAGACTAGAGCTGTATCGTCTGCAAATTGTAGTACGTAACTCACTGGAGAAAAATGATCTTGGACCTGAACTTGGTGATTGTAGATATCAGAACAGTATATGTTATATAAAAATGTTGACAGTGGGGATCCTTGCAGGAGGCCTTGCTCAGGTGTGAATTTTTCCGATATACTGTCATTCACTTTTACTGTTAAGGTACGGTTGCTGAGTAATTTATTAATGAGATGGATTAGTTGTTTTGAACAGTTGGCAAGGTATAGTTTGTATAACAGGCCGTGATACCAAACACTGTTGAAGGCTTTGTTTATGTCCATAAAGAGAACTGAAGATTTTTGTTTTTTAAGCTTACTTGCCTCTACATTATTTTTTAAAATGGAAAGGGGGTGAATGGTGGAGTTTTTACTTTTAAAACCGAACTGATATCCTGGAATTGTATGACCTGTTGGATTTTCTCTTAACTATGCTCTCAAAGTTTTTTCCAAGTACTGGGAGTTGGGTGATAGGACGGTAGTTAGCAGGTCGAGAGTGGTCCATATTTGGCTTAGGAATAGTTATTATCGACCCTTTTTTCCATTCTGGCGGCAGGTAGCAATGTTTAAAACAAAAGTGGTATATTCTTAAAATGTAGTGATGAATATTTGCGTGTAATTTCTTCAAATGAAATTTTGTAATGCAGTCGTGACCTGGAGCATTGTTTTTTCCTCTCTTTACCATGTCGAAATAGTCTTCTTCCTCTATGATAATATCAACTGTTGGAGGATCTGTAAAGAAGTATTCTTGAAACCAATTTTCCACGACGGCAAATTGGTTTTGGTCGAAATTAGGGTCTTCCGAAAGCTGATATGCCTTTTTGTAATGGGCTGCAAATAGACTACATTTCTCTTCTGGTGTTTCGTACGTTTTTTGGTCTTCTTCTAAATTCGGTATGATGTTACTTCTATTTTTGTACTTGGAGAGCTTTTTAATTTCGGTCCAATAGTTTTTTCCCCTCTTGTTGTTAATATTTTCGCATGTTGTTATCCATTTGTGTGTCTTAAATTGATTTATCAAAAACCTTATGTCTTTATTGAATTTGTTGATTTCAGCTTTTATCATGGGGTTCCGATTTACTAAGTATTCCCTATACATCTGTCTCTTTGTCTTAATAAGCTTAATAATAAATGGTGGCAGTTCGTGTGTGTAAAATTTAAATGTTTTTTTGGGTGTATTTTCCAATATGGCTGTAGAAAGAGTTTGATTGAATTTGGAAATTGTGAGTTTTGTAATGTTCTGGTTTTGTCCATTATTAATAAAAGAGTTCATTCTGTTATTTACTTTTTCCATGTTAGTTTTATTGAGATTAAGCTTAAATGTTGTTCTTTCTGGAATTGAATTATAGAAATCTATAGCAATTTTAAATCCAAGATAGTCCGAACCCAAGCCTGGAGTAAGTTCGAACCTTATCAAATTTTGTCCAAGGTTTTCTGTGTAAAGTAGAAGGTCTGGTGTGGAATCTTGATTCTGAGGCATTAAAAATGTTGGTTCAGTTCTAAATTTCTTGAAGTTTGTGTTATTTAGGAATGTTTGTATCTGTCTCTTTTTCAATCCTCCAGTAGCATTAAAGTCACCACCAATAACGGAATATTTGTATAGTAGAGCCTTTGTAAATATAGTTTCTTCGATAGTGTTATTTGAATGAATGTATACCAAAAAGAAGAGCAATTTTTCGTCAAGAAATGGATCTGAGAAATGTAGGCATTCGTTAAGTCTGTTGTTAAGCCTTGGTGGATTTTCCCTACTCATATGGAGTGATGGGTGTGTTTGTATTAGACTTCCTCCCCGTGTGTTATTATTTAAAATGTTTTCATTAAAGCTACTGATATCCCAGTCTCTATAGGTGACGTTGCTATTTAGTTTAGTTTTTGTTTCCACAAACATGGCACAAGTAATATTATTATTCTCTATGTAATTTTTTATTAGATGTTGTTTACTTTTATAGCTGTTTATGTTAGCATACAAAATATTATGTACTACCATCAAGCGCCAACTGACTATTATTCTGGCTTTCAGTAGGTTCTGTGGGTGATATAGAGTTTTCATCTTCTCTGTCAAACATTAAAATATAAACCCTGTTGCCAGAGAATACCGCAGTTGTGTCAATATTAAAGTTGTTTATAAATCTTTTTTTTAATTTGTTAAGTAATTCTTCTCGTTTGATGTTACTTGGGTCATTTAATTTATTAATGTAGGTATTGACTATGGTATCATGAATAGTAACAGGTTTGTGAATTCTTGATTTGGTCTTCTCACTAATAATGTCTTTGGATTTTTTGTTAAGACTTTTAATTTCAATATTTGGGACACCTTGAATAGGCTGGGTTGGTCTGTTAGGGCATTTAAAGGACCATGCTTGATGTTGTTCCAAACCACAGCTCGAACACTTTGGAGGTAGTGTTGTCACGGTTAGTTTTTATTCCTAGGTTTGTTTTTAATAATTTAGTTTGTTTACCTTAACGCAGTTCGGTTTTAATTTTTTTTGCAGATTATTTTTGGCAAAAGGCTCCAAATTTTATTGTAATTGCTGGGTTACTTCTGTCTTTCTATCGCCTTTGGTATCCTACCTTATGCTTTACGTTGCCTTTTTTCCCCTTGCAGTATGGTGTACTAAAAAATTAACATAAGATACCTCGAGTCGATAACTGGCCTTAATTTTGTTCGATGCAACATTAATTTTGAGGTACATCTTTCACTATTGACTAAACCAAGCTTATTAAGTAGGTTAGATTCACTTTGTATAAATCAATAGGGTAAAATTTTACCCAAAAATTTTCCCCGATTTAATTACTTTGGGGTATTTTGGGTTGTTTGCGTTCCCTTTTTTGGCGTTTGGAAAGAAATCTGCACTGCAGGACTTGTAGTTCAACGCCGCAGGGATCACGTGTTTGTTGAAAATACCCCTTAACATCTTGGGTAAGTTCTTCTAGACTTATTTTAACTGAGTATTTTCCGTATAAAACGGTACATTAATAGATTTATTTGGGTTTTCTTACGACGCGCTGGTGGTTCAGGGGATTTTCATTTTTTTTTTTTATATATTACATCATGCGTTGGGCAAGTCGAATTTCGGTAAGAATTAATTATTAATTACCCTAATTACATCAATTTAAGGGGTTTGTTGTGGTCAATTTATTGCGAAAATCGCAGTTTTATTGAATCATTCTTTTTTTGTTGCTTTTTTTTTGACAGTTGCGTTAATTGACTACGCTAATTAGCGTTAAAGTTTTAATAAATCGCCGTTAGATGGCGCTTGCATATAGATTTTTTGTTTCTTTTAGTATTAATTAATTTTCTGGGGTTAAATTACCTTCTTTTGGTAATAAATTTTTAATTACTAAGTTTTCTTGTCATAATTTTTCTTTTTGAGACTTTTATTCAGGGTATAAGTATCTGGGTGACTGTTCGAGACCTATTTATTATTTAAATTGTCAATTTAGTAGGCCGGAGAGGCTTTTGTCATACTGAACTAAAAATTAGTTATTTATGTTTCTTTTACCTTATTTAATTAGTTTTGGGCTTTAGTTAAGCCAAGATGGCTTATACCTACGATTAAATACAATCGTATGGGGTTTTTATTTTCCACGAGTTAAGTGATTGTTAATTAACTTTTGGTAGCTAGGGAATATGTTCTTTTTTTAGGTGCCAATGGAATAGGGCATAATTTTTTTGTAAACTAGTTTACTAAAACAAGTTTATTTTTTTTGTTATCTTAATTTAATAGGATTTTTTATTGTTATATGTTTAATTAACGTTGCTTACTTAATAAGTAATTATTTTTTTTTGTTTACTGAAAGGTCTCGAACCAAGCACCAGATTTTAAAGTTTTCTTATATTAACCTTTTTTTAGTGAAACAAAAGGGTTTTAAATTTTTGGAAATTTTTTTAATTTTGGGAATTTTGTTTAGGGTTCTTCGGAGGGGCCATTATTCTGCTGGGCCATTAATTTTTTTTGAAACAGTTTTCGCTTTGGTTTGGAGGGCCCAAACAATTTGGTAGAAGTTTTCTTGGGACGGGTCAGAGATAGTGACCATTTAACTGTTAATGTGTTGTTTGTAGTTTTGGACACCATCCCTCTTCGGTGTGTGGCTGGCACACCTGCCATCACTTGGATTCAACAAAACGGTTATTAAAATTAACTTACTAAATTGTAGACTTATAGTTTTAATATTTATTCTTTTCATCAGTTAGAAAATTTAACAGTTATTAAGCGCATTCACATTCATTTTATTATATATATATATATATATATATATATATATATATATATATATATATATATATATATATATATATATATATATATATATATATAAAATATATAAAATATATATATATATATATATATATATATTTTTTTTTTTTTTTTTTTTTTTTTTTTTTTTTTTTTTTTTTTTTTTTTTTTTTTTTTTTTTTTTTTTTTTTTTTTTTTTTTTTTTTTGTAAACGTTTAAATTATAAATTTAAATTTTGTAATTTCATAACCTAGCGCATTCACCATTTTATTTTGATTTTTTTTTTTTAAACTTTAAATTACAAATTTATAATAAATTATATTAACTATTTGTTTTAGATATAGTGTTTTATTTGGCTCCCCCTAGTGTCTCCTTTTTCTAATGTTAATATTGTTTAGTAAATTTTTTCTTGTCTTTGAGTGGTAGTAAAGTTGAACGAGAGTTCCCAATTAAACCTTGGAAGGTCTCTGCTAGGCCTGGCACCAAAGCAGTGGCGCCCAGTTTAACCCCCCTACTCTCCGGCAAATGAGTTAGGGCATTTTTGCACGCCCCTCTGCTACTCACCTTCAGCTTTACTGTACTTTTGCTATTTAATTGTTATTAATTTTATTTAAAGAAAAAAAAAAAAAAAATAAAAAATTTTTTAAAGGCTGCCAACGGCCAAATAAAAGTTGGAAAGTGTTTTTAGGCCAAAACACTTGGGCCAAAGCAACTGCGTGACAGGTTCAATGTTTGGTATGGAATTCCAAGTGTTTAGCGATATTAGCGCTAAAGAATAATCGTATTTTGAATCAAGTTCGATTGGTGTAACAAACACTGCTTCAAGAGAATGAGTTTGACCTTTCAACGTGAACGTATGCGACATGACTGACGCAATGGATAGTTTGCCACTTTATTTATAGATTTTTGTTGTATAGGAATGTTAAAGCCAAGTGACCACAGTTACTCGAGCTAGACTTCTGGTACTGATCGTAATTGTATAATATTTTAGCCTTTCCAACATACTTGACAAATTCTTTACATGGTGGTAAATTACCGAAACTATCAAAGTAAACAACTTTATTAGCATGTTTTTTATAGGCTACCCAATGCGTTCCGATTCCCGAATTTCTATCTAAATTTAGAATACCGCATTCTATAGGTTTAGGTTTTTTAGGGAGAGTATCTCGCATGAAAACGCCTCTAAAATTCAGTATTTTTAACACTGAAACATAATGTTTAATATCGTGATCGGTTAATGGGCGATCGGGTGTTTTTTTGGTAGTTTTTGGCATCTTTTTCAAGTATAACCCATAACCTTTCTTATATTTTTTCAAATAGAGACCGCTACCTTTTTTACCCAGAGCGATGGCCTCCATTGTTTCGTTATGTCGCTGAGCCTCTTTTAACTTTTCCTTTGCTGCTTGAACTTCATTGACTGTTTTTGCAATAGTCGCGGCCCCACCGCTCAATGCCCCAAGGGCACTAAGCCCGGCAAATATCGGTATTAAAGGAAGAATGCCTCCAATTTTAGGAAGAGGTATAACTCTAGGGACTTTAACTTTTTTCCGTCCACCAATGTTCTTAACTGTCTTTTTTGCAGCTTTCAACAAATTACTCAACGTTTTCTTCTTACTCACATCTCCACTACCTAAATGTTTTTTAATTTTTCGGACAACAGAACACATGGATTTACCACATGTACTTCCACGACGTCCACCTGCCCCTACTTTACGTTTTACTTTCATTGCGTTAGTAACTAGCCAAGCAAGTCTTTTCCCAAACGTGGAATCTTTTGTTTTAAATCGGTCCCAAGCCCTATCTTCCAATATTTGATCTGCCTTATGTCGTTGATTTAAGTCCTTACTATTAGCGTATGCTATGTCGTGATTTTTACAAAAACTATCCAATTTATTCTTAGGCCTATCACCTCGCGCTAACCGAGTACCCGGACCGCAATATGAATAACCCGGTAAATGAAGTTCGAATGGTAAGTTGTTAATAGTACTATTTAAGACACCTCACCACTAAACCCTCTCATTACAAATAAACAGTCGTGCGGTTAGGCCCTTTTATAGTTATGAAAAGGAAAAAGCAACGTCTCAGTATAAATATCGGTAATTTTGACATGCTGGGGAAAAAGCCTAATAACCGACATGGAGAATGTTTCCCTAATAAAATACGTGCTCAAATATGTGGTCCTGTAATTGTGGTAAAACTAATGTCTTGCTGCCTTGGTGGATGTGAATGGAAAAAAATTGAAAACGTTTACGTATTTTTCAAATCTCTGCAGCGGGAAAAATATAAAATTTCAGATACCTTTAAAACACGGAATAAAGTATTTCGGATAATATAATGATACGTCATCGATCCAGCAAGAAAAACAATTATTCTTTATATTTGAGATGTTGCTGTAAAGCAGGTATAAGAAAAATTTTGTATGGGTAGACATAATGCAGTGGGTCTTTCTATTTATGTAACTATTCGAAAAAACCGAAACAGTTGGTGGACAATGCAAATATGTTTTTTTATTTAAGCAAGACGATCCTTAAAAATATTTACGATGATCATGTAAACACAGACATGGATTTCAAAATTTTAAAAATTTTTTGTTCTGACTGTTGGAAAGACAAGTATGGTTTCTTGGTGATTGTTAAAGAATAAATTAATAAAGGAAGATATCAAATAAATTCGACACCTATATATTTCCTAATACTCACATCAAAGCTCAGTATGATCTATGACGTTATAGAGTAGAGACCTGTTGAACCTCAGTAAACCTTTTAACAGCTCCCAAATGAACAACTTGAACCACTTGTCCCTGCTACCCCGAACAACTGGAACCCCAAACCACCCGTACCAGGTTCAGGATCACCAGGTTCGCCAGGATCAGGTTGTTCAGGAACACCAGGATCATCAGGATCACTAGGTTGTTTAGTTTTTTATAACCATGGATCTTAACAAGTTAACAAAGGGTTTAAACGTAGAATAATTAAAGCCCGAATAGCATCCCTAAAAAAATCTAGCTCTAAAGCGGGGGAAAAAAAGAAGATGATGAGCTTAATAAGTTTTTTAAACCCTTTTAAAACCCTTGTCGATTTTGGAAAATAAAAAAAAGGTTCCAAAAATTTAAAACCCGAACCGGTGAAAGACAGAACCATTAGAGCCAATCGTTGGGCCCCAATTCCTTTGTATTAGTATGAAATGGCTTGGTTTCGATAATTACAAAACGGTTAATATCTCCCAAAGGGTTTGGGTTTATTAAAAAACAACTTGGATGGTGGGTTAAAAAAGGGAAAAATTTTTATCAGCAAAAGGAAACCGTTAAAATTTTAATTATCGACAGGATGTTGTTGGCTAACAACGGGAAAAGTCTTATCAGCAAACAGGAAACGTTATTATTAATTATCACAAGTCCCAATCTGTTAATACTAAATCGACGATTGGTCATTGTTTCTAAGTAAGCCTTAAAAAACTCTCGGCTCTTTATGTTTTAGTTGTGAATTCCTTTTTCGAATAGTTACGAAGGGTTTCCATCTTTAATCTCTTGGAAATCAGACCTGATGAAATCGTTCCTATATCTCGAAAGTATTGGCAGGTCAACCCATTTTATGATTTTGAAATAATCCTGGTTATGAATGGAAGAAGAATTACAAAGTGCTCGTTCTAAATTTTCTCTATTTTTACCTATACCTAATTCAACGACCCCGTCTTTTTTAGCGATGGATGAAAAAAATTTTGAAGAAGAACTTTTTTGGGA
>JAHBCN010001986.1:0-102576 GCA_019359885.1 Listronotus oregonensis
TGCAGTTTTATTTTTGATGCTGTTGACCATTTTGTGTCATATTTCTGATGAATTTTTATAAGACTTTTGAAGACTCTTCTGACAAGCGTTCAACCGCATGGTAGAGGTCACTTTTTCGCCAAATAACGACACTGCTCCTTTTTTTCCTTGGACTGACAAATTCTTAACCAATTGACAAGTTGGTTTTTTAAACAAAGCAGATTTTGTTGCAGACCCAAAAAAAATAAGTTGTAATTTTGTTTATTATTTTATTACTAGCAACAGCCTATGTTCATCGGGAATAATGAGTTCAATGGTAAAAAATTTTTTAAACGATCCAGTAGTTTGGAGCCTATTCAATTCAAACAAACAATCAAATCTTTCCTCTTTATAATATTTGTACAGATTATACTTTGCACTTCAAATTACATTAGAAAATCTTCCAAAATTAACCGTAGCTTGAAGAATTGAATTTAAATTTTTAAAAACTACATTATCAATAGCTGTTTGATTAAATTTATATTTAAACACATGAATGATTGTTAAAACTGTTTTTTAACTTATTCAATGTAATTAAAACAATATATTTTAATAAGTTTCCCATTTAAAATTGGTCGCCATTTAAATTTTTAAAAACCCATATGGCAATTTTTTTATTTCTTATTTAATTTTCATAAAATAATGTTTTATTATATAAAAATTGTTTTTTTCTTTAAGTTAGTAGGAGAAAATTATTTGTTGTTTTTGGGACCTATTTTTTATAGAATTTGGACCCAGACCATAAATTTTTAAAAAATTTTTCTCCAAGACCAAATTATCGCAGCAAAAGATGGGATCTTACAAAGGACTTTTAAAAACAATTTTAAAGCTAATTTAAAGGGGGGAAATTGGGGGAAATCATTTTTTTACTTTAAAAAAAAAGTAAAAATTGAAATTAAAAAAAAATTTTTAAATTTTTTCAGAACACCAGAAAAAAAAAACAAAAAAGAAATATTTTAAATAAATATTATTTTTAATATTCTACTTCCCAAACCCAATAGGCTACATAGTTATTTTTACAAAATTTTCACCCACATTTGTCGAAAAACTGAATATTTACTAATTTTCACAGGCGCTTTTAAATCACAATGAAATATTCTCCACGAACATCAGCTTTCAAAAAAAATAGTCTGCAAGTGACAAGACTAAAAAAAATGATTGTTCATTATACCCAGGTAACTAGATAATGAAGTTATACTCAGAATGGCCTTAAAATTGCAAAGTTGGTATTTCCGATTTAGGCCGGGTTTTCCCCCCGAATTTCGCTTGTGTGCGATGCTGGGAAACTTTTTCCGTTTTGCTGTAACAACAGATTTAAATGGTTGCTTTCAAAACATTAACTAAATTATTGCCTTGTTCTTGATTCGATAGTTAGGGCGACCACTTCCAGCTCTTCTCGGGGTGTGTTTTCTGCCATATTTTTTAACAAAAGAATAGTACCTTTGGGATGTTAAGCTATCCGCCAATCCCTTTCTCCCAACCCTCTGCTCAATATAATGAATTGATTCAAAGACAAGTTTGGCTTTTTAAAAAATATTTTTAGACACCAACAATTTTTCCCCTTATTAGGTTTTTCAAAGTTATTTATATTGTAGAAGGTGGCATAAACCTTTTTTCACGGGAAAAGCAATTTCCCAAATTTTAAATTTAAATTTTTTTAATTTTTAATTAAAAACATTTCAAATTTGGGGTTTGACGAAAAAATTTTTAAATTTTAAAAAAAAACCAAATAAATGATTTGCTTTTGAAAGTCAATTTTTACCTGGGGGAGCTCCCAAATTTCAAATTGAAATTTTTTTTTTCCAAAGTCTAGGAAATAGTTCTGGTCAGTTGTGGTTAGTCGTAAATAAAAAGCAAAATCTTGAAAAATTTTTTTTTGATTACAAAAAAAAAAAACTAAGGAAAAAGAACATTTAAATTTAATTTTTTTAGTAGAGATTGCCCCTCATCATGAGGAAATTTCTCGCGACAAACGCTACGCATTTAGCACGTGGTTTTCTACGCAGGAGAAAATGCTACCCTTTTATGATCACATTTGGAACAAGGTTGCTAGTCCAGGAGACAATCCAATACGCTACCGGGTTGTTTAAAGGTTTTGTCTTAGATAAAAAAAAAGCTTTTTAAAAGATTTTTTTTCAATAAATTTCCCCCGAACTTCACTACACTTTTCCTGATTTTTAAAGGAACCCTGGAAAACTGAAAACCTTTTTCCCTTTTTTTGAAATTGTTTCCAAGCATAAATTTTGACTGTGAGAATATCCGAAGTAGGGAGGCTAAAACCAATTTGGTGAATGCTCCAAAATTTGCTTCTTTTCAATCGTACTTAATTTTTTGAGCTCTGTGGAAGGTGAAATCGGGTATTTTTCTTATGTAAATTTTTACTCAGTAAAGAGATGGGGGGAACTGGACCTCGATGATACGCGTTAATTGGCATGCGGAAATTTAGGAAGAAGGTCTTTTTATTTTTCCGGATTTGTTAAAAGTTCTTATAATGTTATTTTTAATTTACGGGCAGTTCTCCAAAACTTAACCTCCTTTTAATTCCCGCACATACGTCAAAGTAATTTTTTTAAAATGCTCAATTTTGGGAAAAATAAGTCAACAAATCTAAAATGGAAAATCAAAAATTTTTCGAAAACGACGGTTGTAATAGGTCTATCTTTTGACAGAACGACAAAACCTATAAAACAATCAGTTAAATGTTTTTAGTTTATAAATTTTTTTTGGGACTATATCCTTACGGTTTTTTTTTTATTTTTTTAAGACCTTCTGAATTTACCACTTCAGTATTAATATACTACGTTTTAAGCATAACTTTATTCCAGATAGGATGGGCAATAGTCCAAATCGCTCATTTATCTATTATTCCTGAAATATCCAGGAATCACAACAAGTTCGATTTAACTCCTTAGGTAATTGTAAAGTGGAAAAATTGAATCGGTAAAAAATAAAAATTCGGGCCTTTAAAAAAAAAACAAAAAAAGAGCTAAAAAGGTTTGTTTTTAGGTGGGCCTTTGCTTTTTTTGGCTATTTTTTCAGACAGTGCGGGGAAACTTTTTTTTTTTTTTTTTTTTAAAAGAACCAAATTTTATTTATACTGATCCAATTAAAATATTCACTTTAATAACGGGTTTTTTTTTTTTTTTTTTTAGATACACTGCCCATTTGTTTATAAACAAAAACAAGAACAAAACAAAATTAAATAAAAATGATTTTTTTTTAAAAATTTTAATAATTTTTTTTTTCCAAAAACGTTATTTTTTTTTTAAATTCAAAATAAAATCTTGGCCATACAATACATATTTAAAATTTATTTTTTATTTTTTTAACTTTGTTGTTTGATAAAAAAAATATTTTAAAAATTAACATTTTAGTAAATTTTCCCAAAAATATATCATCATTTTTTTTTTTTCAAAAGGTAGTTTTTTTTTTTGCTTAAAGTTTTGGAAATTTGTAACTATTCGTTTTTAACGTTTAAAAACGACAAAATTTTTTTACGGGAAAATTTAAATTTTGGGGGAAAAAAACACTTTGCGGGTAGCAGGTTCCATAGTCTGGCATTGGGGATGAAGGAACCATAAAATGGGAGTTCAGGGCCCCGTTGGACTGTAAAAGGATGCATAAAAGTGGTAGTGTTGGTTTGTTTTGGGGGGTTTTCCCCCTTTAAAAAAAACCTATAAGAAAGGGTAAACCCTAAGTATCTAAAGAAAAAAAACTTTCCTAAAGTTGCTTAATCGTAAGAACGCCTTTTTTAGACAAAACAAAAATCTAAGGGGGGTCTGTTGGGTATACAGAGTATACAATTAGAAGGAAATACTTTCCGGTTGAAAGAAAAACCCCAACTTCTTGAAGCTGGGCTATGGATGTAATGTGTTTGTGCCCGGGGATTTTTATTTTGTCGTTTATAGTAAAAAATTTTAATTTTTTTGACCATTCGGATTAATGAAATACGATGAAATCTGTCACTTAATACGTAAATGGGGCATTTTATATAAAAATACTTACACATACTTTTTTAGGAAATAGCGTTATTAATAGTCTTTATAGGTATCCTCGCATCCCTATTGTTCTACTGCGGATTATTGGGCACATTCGAAAACGAATACGAAGTATAAGAGAAGCCGATGATGTAAACAATCTAAACTCAAATAATCACGAAAAACACTTTTTGAAACAGTCTATTATTTATTTGGTAGCGTTAATGTAAGTATCTAAAGTATAATTAAATCCAAAAAATAGTCCTCAGCTTGCATCTAGTGCCCAGCACAGTCTAAGGATATTCGAATAAAGTCCACTCACTCTTTTAACGTCGCAAAAATACCGAAGTTGATCTTGAACAGACCCGACCACGGATCTGTTCAAGCAACAGCAGACAAATAAGTGTGCCTACCGCGTACGTCCAATGTGAATATTCTCCATTTTTAAAACTTGGTTTTTATTTAAGAAAAAAAAAAACCCAAAATTTTAAAAAAATTAACGTGCCCTCGGCTCGTGCTTGTATCTGTTTTGGTTTTTTTATATGTGTTTAAAATGCAATTGTTCTTTATTGATGTATAATATACCCCTATTAAATGTAAATGTTAACTATAAGACTACCACTACTACTGTTTGAAAAAGGTAGGAATTTCCAGCCGAAACGTCACAATTAAAAAAAAAACATTTTTCTGAAAAACACTTTTCTTTTTCCACTGTCATTTGGGGAAAGGTGAAAACCAAGAAAAAGAATCTCTGAATATTTTTATATATATATATATATATATATATATATATATATATATATATATATATATATATATATATATATATATATATATATCAGAAATGTTAAAAGACAAAATTTGTATGCTAGTTTACTTATTATATTGTACAGTGAGATTAAATCTTAAAAATTTGTCAAATTTTTTTAAATTTTTCCCCAATTTTTTTTAAACCTTTTTTTTCCTTGTACTTTTAATTACTATAAATAAAGCAAAAGTTAAAAGAAAATATTTATATTTTAAAAAAAAATAACAAAAATAAATTAATTAACAATTATAAAAATTCAAACAAACCTAAAAAAACCCTTTCCCAAAAAAATTTAATTTTTTTGCGGCCCCGTTTTTTCTAAAAAGATTTAGCCTTCCAGGTCGGGGGACCAAAGCCTGGGCATAGTCCGGGGTTTTCCCCGTAACTCATCCACGCCTCTAAAATTTTATCCTTAAGTTCGTTTACATCTTGCAGCTTAAACTCTTTTTTTTATTTTTTTTTTAACTAATAAGCCCCAAACATTTTCCATAACATTTAAACCGGACTACATGCGGGCCAGGGAAAAAACCCCCCCTAGCTGCCCTTCCATTTATTCATCGACTTGCCGGGCCGTATGAACGGGACACTTATCTTGCTGAAAAAAAAAATTTCGTCCAAAAAACGATCCAGTACAGAAGGAAGCATGATATTCTGTAGTAAA
This sequence comes from Listronotus oregonensis, assembly GCA_019359885.1. Classification (NCBI taxonomy): domain Eukaryota; kingdom Metazoa; phylum Arthropoda; class Insecta; order Coleoptera; family Curculionidae; genus Listronotus; species Listronotus oregonensis. The sequence continues at coordinate 5,465 of JAHBCN010001986.1, forward strand.
TCTATATATACCTCTGCATTGAACCTTCCTTCAATAAATAACATACACCAAAACCTTGGACCAGCCACCCCCATGCATTTACCGAAAATCGCCCACACTTATGTCCTTTTGGGTATATTTTTCATCAAATCGTGTTTTTAAGGCCTGTATACCCGTATACCTTAGGGGTCCCCGTCCACGAATGAAACACTTTTTTTCGGTGAATATTATATTTTCCAAAAATCGGAGGTTTCAAGAAAATTGTGAAAAGCGTTGTTTTTTTTTTTCATTTTTAAAAAAAGGTGTAAGGGGCGGGGGGAGCGCAATTGGATATTTGGGGTTTTCTTCGCCGTGCTGTTCTGACCGATGCTGGGAAATTACTTTTCGTTTTTTTTGTAACTAAGATTTAAATGGTTGGTTTTTTAAAACATTAACTAAATTATTTCTTGTTCTTGATTCGATAGTTTGGGGCGACCACTTCCTGCTTTTTCTCAAAGGAATGTGTTTTCTGTTTTTTTAACAAAATATAGTACCTTTGTGATGTTAAGCTTTTTTTCTACATCCCTTTTTGGCCAACCCCCCCGCTCAATATAATGAATAATAAAACTTTTGACCCCAAAATAAATGTGGCATTTTAAAAAAAATTTTTAAAACAACGGACACCTGTTTTTTTTTAGGTTTTTCAAAGGTATTTTTTTTTATTCAAAAAAAAGGGGAAAAAGGTCTAAAAAAAAAATTTTTTTTAAAAAAAAAAAAAAAATTCCCAAGATTTATTGGCCGTTACTGTACACCCCAAATTAGAAAAATAAAGTACAAAATGTTTGTATGAAAATAATTTAGTTTTTTATGTATTTGTACTTTACATTGTTATTGTACATAAAAAGATCTTCTATATTTAGTAATACTATTATCTATAAAGTATTGATAAGTATAACATTTTATTATATTTCGTTATTTTGCCATAGATTTCCAGATTTTCTCTCGCCAGGTTTTAAGTAAATTAATTCTCTTCTTTTCGGTGTCTTTGAATATTAAGGATAAAGAAAGGTTTTCCTTAAGAGATTTTTATTGACTTTAACTAACTCATACAATTCATATTTCTGAGCTCCAATTCAATATTTTAGTCTTTCTTTTACCACAGTTCGTTCATTCTTCTTTTAAAAACAACATTGATTTTAAAATACCCAAATATTTGAAATCACCAGTAAATGATTTAAATTTATAGGTTATGTTTACTATTAGCTTTTTTAAAGTGCATTTTACCGTTCAATTATCCACATTTACACTGTTGTCAAGTTTTGCCATTCGACAAAATTTCAAATTCGAGATTAAGACTCTCATAACACTAAAGAATGTGAAACAAAACGAAAAATCGACACTCATTTGCGAGATTTGTCGATTCCGACATTTTTTAGTTGAGACTGAAGAATTGATCTTAGGTAACGACTTATGGCAATACTGGCTAAGTGATTCTACTGATTGTAGACTGTAAACTTTGGTTAAACATATAAAATTTATTTAATATGCACCGTTTTTAGGTATATGGCATCGAGATTATTCACTATTCTTAATCTGATTTATATCCCTCTTTATTTGGATGAACGAGGAGCTATCGAAATAGTAGAAAAGGAAAAAATTAGGCAAACCATTGCAACAATTCCGTTGGTGTCCTATATTGCCTCCTTTTTGACGTCTATCGTTTTAAAGCACAGGATTTCTTGTTGCACAGATAAGGTAATAAAAATAATTAGTATACAGTATGTCCCAAATTTTCAAGATAGCGAAATGTTTATATATGTTCTAAACTTTTGAAATTCAGAGCGGGAAGTTTAAAAAAAAACAATATTTGTTATCATTTGCTCTTCTGGGAAAAACGCCAGTGACCTCATTTAATTCAATTTTTTAGATGACATATTTTGCCGGTGGATCTGTTGGTATAGCCGCATCCATATGGTTAGGATCAGGGGTTTCCCCCAACTCAGACGTTGAGTTGTATATTATCGCCGTATTTTTGGGTAATTAATATATATTTTTTTAAATTTAGAATTAATCAAAAACAAATTATATTTTTATTTTTAAGGAATTAGCGGATCTTCAACTATGGTAGCCAGCTTATGTTTAACAGCGAATTTTGTCAAAGCCAATGGATATGGAGGGGGATTAGTTTATAGTATTGTAACTTTTACAGATAAGCTGATATCTGGTGCTGTAGTTTTGCTGGTACAAAATTTGTAAGTTCTTCGGTAATTTTTTAAAACTGTTTTTAAAATATTTTTTCTCCTTTTAGGCAGTGTTCACCAAAAAATCTTTGTCCACACTACTACGAACATGTCCTGTCCTACATTTGTGGAATAGTTTCTCTTATAGGGATCGTATCTTTATTAATTTTAGAAATTGAAATAAGAAAAAATGGGAGAACAAGACACTAATATAAAAATAACTGTAACATTGTTATTGAAAAGTAAAATAACTGCAAAATATTATGCATCATGGCTATCCATGGCACACTTGACAAAATTAAATAAATTATTATCCAGTATGCTTGGTAATATTTAATTTTGTTCCTAGATTCAATTGCAAATAAATTGGTTTTGTTAGTTTCGGAAAGTGCTTGCCAAAAAAGAGTGGCCATTTAAAAAATAATAGTGGATAGAAAAGTGTGATTTTGCCAACTAGGCTTATTTCTATCTTTCCAACCAATCACTAAAACTTTGATTGTAATTATCTGACATCACTTTTGAGGTCCTTAGTTAACAATGATCCAACTTGTTGAAAAGTTAACTATAAGTTAAATTTTTAACGGAAGAAATTCTTTTGGAGAATTCTAAATACACCGTTATTTTTTAAAATTTCTTCAAACATATGATACATTGAAATATTGCTCCTCCTATTGAATTTACAAAAATTGTATTAGACTATTTTGAAGACGTTGATAAGGTTAGCTCAAAATCTAAATTTATTTTTTTCTGATAAGGCAAAAATTTTTTAAGAAAAACGAAAATTGATACCTGCTACATACCTTAATGAATCCACCAGTAATAAATAAAATGTCTTGTCAACTTTTTTAATTGAATTTTACTTTGTATTAGTTTTTAAAATATTTTAACAGTATTGAAGAGAAAATGACAATAATTAAATGGTATTACATGGAAAATAGTTATCGAAGAGTATCCGATATGTTCTCCTGACAGACACATTCCAAGTAAGACAACAGTTCAAAATATCGTTCATAAGTTTGAGACAAAAGGTACTGTTATTAATAAATGCAACTGCTTAGAGCGAAATAATAATGTACTCGATGTAAGAGCTTAAGAAAATAATGCCGATTTAGATGTTTTACTTCATGTAGAAGAAAATAAAGGAATTAGCACCAGGCTTCTAGGCAAAGTTGTAGAAAAGGATCACAGCACAGTACTACGCAAATTAAATAAATATAAATATCATCCGTACAAATATCAAAGACATCAGAAATTAAGGAAAGGCGATAAGATCCGAAAAGCAGATTTTTGTTTTGAAGTTATGGAAATGGCGAATATCGATAGGGACTTCTTACGCAATATTTGTTTTAGTGACGAATGCACCTTTACATTAAACAATGAACCAAATATTTAAAACATCAGATACTGGAGCAAAGAAAATGAACCCAGATTTGTTTCTAAAAGGACTCAATACCCTCAAAAGGTAAACATTTGGCGGGTATATTTGGAGATCGGATTATTGGACCTTTTTTCTTGAATCACAATTTGGAAAAAGAAACTTTTGAAACTATTACAAAATCAAGTGGGGCCGGCATTGGAGAAAGTTGCACCGGACAATCAAGACATTTGGTTTCAAATGGATGATTGTCCTGCACACAATTCACGAGAAGTAAGAGAATATTTTCAAAATGTTTTCAATTGACTCAAAAAACGCTTTTAATATGGTTAATAGAAAAACAATTTTATCACGAGTAAGCGAATATCTCCCAGAATTTTTACCATTTATAGCCCAATGTTATGATAATCCGAGTTTACTTTACGGTGATCAACATATTTTTCTCAAAGAGGTGTCCAACAAGGAGATCCTCTTGGACCAGCTCTTTTAGTTTAGCAATTCATCCACTTATTTTATCATTAAATACAGAAATAAATCTTTGGTATCTAGATGACGGTACACTTGCTGGAAACCCAAAATCGGTTTTAGATAATTTTCATAAAATAATCAAGGAAGTAAAGATTTGGGTTTAAATTTAAATTTTGATAAGTGTGAATTAACTGTTTTATCTAAAGATCATTCCAATATACTATCAAATTTTTTAAGTGTTGTTCCTAATCTGTCAGTAATTCCCATTTCAAATTTTAATTTATTAGGAAGTGCTTTTTCGTCAAATGAAATTGAATACTCAATTAATAAAAAGACAGAATTTTTAAAATCTCTAGTACCAAATTAAAATTTATAGACTCACATATTTCCTATTATTTACTAAAATATTCCTTTGCCATACCTGAATGCCTTATTTGTTAAGATGTTCACCTTGTTGAAATCTCAAAATTACTTTGTAATTTTGATAATGTATTACAAAGTTTAGTTCAAGACATAACAAATTGTGATATTAAATTAAATTCTTGGTTACAAAGCACTCTTCCAGTAAAATTTGGAGGTCTTGGAATAAGAGATACATCCACCCTGTCTATTTCTGCCTTTTAGGTTCAATCAATGACGTGTCAGGTTTACTTTCCAAAATTTTACCTTCCTATATTCTTGCGACAGTATATAATGACTTTAGCAATTGTTTTGTAAGATGGTTATCTGTCTGCAATCCAAAATCAACCACAAGAATTACCAAAAAAACAGAAAGATTTTGACTTTTAATTTGCCAAGCTCGTCACAAATATATTACAAACATGTGCCGAACAAGTGAAGATAAGGCACGTCTACTTGCTCTTCAGGCCCCTGAAAGTAATGCTTGGATTAACGCACTTCCATCTTCGTCCTTGGGAAATTTGTTGATAACAAACATTCCATATTTCCATCGCTCTCAGACTTAGTGTGCCTGTGTGTGGATAGCACATCTGCGTTTGCGGCGAAAATGCTGATATTTATGGCCTACATGGGTTAAGCTGCAAAAAGCGCAGGGCGTTCTCTCTAGACACAGTCAGGTAAATGACATTATCAAAAGAGCTCTGATTTTAGCTGAAAATCCTTCTGTGTTAGAACCCCTTGGAGTTTGCAGAAGCGATGGAAAACGGGTAGATGGAATGACCTTAATTCCCTGGAAATATGGAAAACAATTACTTTGGGACGCTACTTGCAGCCATACACTTGCAAAATCCTATCTGGACAAAACTTCTAATTTTGTAGGTACGCTGTCGTATTTGCCGAGAATAAAAAACATCTAAAATATAAAGAGCTTGAAGAACGCTTTTATCTTTATTCCTTTTGCTGTTGAAACTTTTGGTCCTTTGGGTGATGAGGCTAAGGGTTTTATTAATGAAATTTGCAAAAATACAATGCAAAAACTGAAGTTTCCCTTTCCAAAGAATTGGTTTAGCTGTGCAACGGGGTAATGCAGCATCGGGGGACTAGGAACAAAACCGGAAAAACCTAGGAATTTTATGAAATTTAAATTTTTAAATATAGATTAAGTTATTTTTATTTAATTTTAAATATTGTTATTTTGGTATGTAGTGAATTATTATTAATATATTTATATTTTGTTAAAAAAAAAAAAAAAACTCCAAAAAGTAAAAAAAACTATAGGACCAAATTACACCATTAATTGGCCAGCTAGGTCTCCTGATGTTTCGCCAAACGACTTTTTCCTCTGGGGTCATATCAAAAATGTTATTTATACAAATTTGAGTTATTAAAATTTAGAAGCATTGCGATCGACTATCGGCATTTCAACTTCATAAGTAAGAACTTAATTTTTAACCGTTAGGATATTGCTTAGCAGTAAAGGAGGTCTGTTTGAGCATCTAATAAAAAAAAATTAGCTTTTGTTTCAAGTGTTGTGTTAAAACGTATTTTTAGACAGTTTTTAAGTGTTTTTTTTACCTTCCTATAAAATTGTTCAATTTTTAAAATCTATTATGTAGTTCATTGTAATTACTTGTATTTATTAAATGATTAAAAACCATTATTTTTCAATACTGTAAAACATGTTGAAATAACTAATAAAAGTAAAACGTAAAAAAAAAGTTGACAGGACATTTTTTTTATTATTCCCTGGATTTATTTAAGGGTAGAGGTTGCAACGATTTTAAAAAAATAGTTTTTCTTAAAAAAATTTTAATTGCCTTATCAGAAAAAAAAACGAAATCTAGTATTTTGAGTTAATCTTATCAAGTTTCAAAATAGTTTAATACAATTTTGTTTAAATTTAATAAGAGCCAATATTTCAATGTATCAAAATTTAATGGGATTTCCTATGGCCAGTCTGGCGATGCACCACTTATAATACTCTTGGTTATTTAGTGTGACGTACTCGGTTTTGACCCCGAGCGCGCAGTCCCATTTTCAGCGTTAAATTAAAATGGAGAGAGAAAAGGGGTTGAGACTTTTTATCGGAAATTTTCTCCTCTTCAAGTATTTTTTTGCATTTTCTGCTGTCTCTTCTGGTTTTTGAGTTATCATCAAAAACAAAATGGCCTTTTTTCGTTTTTTCTTAATAACAATTGCAATTTTTATTGCCGGAAATTTTTTTAAAAACGCCTTTCTCAGATTTGCATATCGCGTGGCTTGAGAGAGAAAGAGAGAGTAATATGCCATTTTAAAGATAGTAAATAGGTTTATAAGGAGTGTTAAATCTTGCAATGTTCTGGTTGGGGAAGCAATAATAGACATAAAAAATGGGTTTAAAAAATATATTCTTTATTTAAGGTTATTTTATATGTAATAAACAATATACCATATTATTAATATTTTTATTATTATGGGTCATACATTTAATTGTTGGCGAAAAAGCCGTTTTACACATACCAGAATTGTAGTGAAATTTATGACGACCGGAATTCTAGGGTTTTCGGAATCGCTGATTTCAATTTCAAAGTCCAATAATCAAATGACCTTGAAATTGGCGTGATACAGATGAATGGAGTTTAAAATCGAAATCAGCGACCCTTAAAACCCTGGAAACACCCTGGTCTGTTACACGCATGCGAAAAAATATCAAACCACTCCTTAAGGATGAGGGTAAAAATCAAAAACATGATATATGAGGAAGAATGAGTTCTAACAAAAATTGGTATTGTATTAAGCAAATATAAGTTTGAAGGTGTTGAATGCCGAAAATAACGTTTTAGCAAGGGATGGCATTTTCAGAGTTAAGGGAGGAGTCTGAGGGGTTGGGAATGGTTCGAGTTAAATCGACTTGTTTTTATTTCTACATATTAAAAAAATAGTTATCCGTTTTTTTTTACTCAAAAATATTTTGGGGCCAAAACCGCCCAAATCGACCCCCATCCTTTGATAAAAGTTTTGTAGGATTTTCCGTAAAAGTACGTTTACTTGTGTTTAATACCTAAAAGAAATTTCAGAAACACTATTTCTAGAATTAATCTGATACTCATGCCCACAAATGTTATTTTGGCAAACAGCTGTGAGTAAATTGCATAACATAACCTAGAATACTGGAAAATGTATAAACTGAAGAAAATGTTTTTTGTGTTCTTTCAATTATGTTAGGTGTAGATAGATAAAAGAAAGTTGTAAGTTTAGGTTGATGCAACACTTGGTTGCCTTTTGGTTTTATGTTTATGAAAAACATGTTAAATATTGAGATAAGATCACTATGAACAAAAAAGCGGCTATAAAAAGAAACTAGAGAATAATACGGTTAGTTTTATTGGGGACATAGGTTAATGGATAAATCATTTATTTGCAGTAAATATGCCTTCTGTTTTTAACTAATTTTGGGATAATTCTTGTATGTGTAAATGGGCTTTAAAAGCTATGTGTGGATTGTTATAGTTAATATAAAGGTATGTCAGTGGCGGCTTTAGGGTTATTAAAAAATCTAAAAACTAAGACATCGGACCCATACCAAATGTATAGCAGATGCTATTGGGCACATGGGAAACACTTTGGTAAAAAAAATTATTACCGAATTTGCAAAAAAAGTTGTTTTTTTTTTTGGAACCGTTCGAGGGTCGGATTTAACTCTTTGCCGCACATGGGCTAAAAAATTTTGTATTAAAAGAATGTAAACTTAACTAGTATTTTTTTTTAATTTAATAAACAAATTTAACAAAAGTAGGTAAATGTACGTCTTTTTTGAACTATGTATTATTTAATTATAGGCTAAACTCTATACTAACATTTTTCTTTGAACCTTTTTTTCTGCAAAATCCTTAATTATCATTAAAATTTACGATTACATTTTTTTATAAATTAATCGTAAATTTGTCGCCCCTAATATTTGCCGTCCTAGGCTTCAGCCTACTGAGCCTTTGCGTAAATCCACCCCTGAACCGCCCCCAAAGAATAATCTAAGTTTTAAAAGCAAATTTTCTATTTTAATTTTTTTCGTAAATTTGATTAAAATTTCATCGTTAAATTTTAAGGTTTGCGAAATTATCTATGTTTTTTTTTTTTAAACCATAGCCAACTGAAATTTTTTCACTCAGCAATTGTTCTCAACAAATATTCTAGAAGCCTCTTATTTTAAGAAAAATGCAGATATTTTTGCGAAATTGGGGATTTGACAATAAAAAGTAATTAAATTCACGAAAAAATCAAATAGATAATTTGATTTTGAAACTTAGAATTCCCTTGGGGAAGCTGCCAAAAACTTAACTTTTTTTGCAAATTCCATAATGACTTTTTTTACAAAAGAGGCCAATAGCATTTGGTGTATATTGGATGTGGGTTAGACTGTGTCGAAAATATTTTTTTTTTTTTTTGATTAAATGTATCTCTAAAGTTCCTTTGATATAAAATAAAAATTCTTCCAAAAATTGAGCTCAATATCTCAAAAATTAGGCTGGCGCATGGGATTTTTTTTTCTTATTTTCAAAATAACTATATAATTTTTTTTTATTTTGGTTCTAAGTGTCTTATAGGAAATTTAATTCTGTACAAAATCGATCTCCTATCTTTGTTTCCTAAACGGAATAGAAATAAATTTACAGAGCATAGAAATTTTTAATGATGAAGTAATGGGAATAATTTACTTTTAACAAGGATAAAATTTTTATTTTATTTTATTTCGACAATAAACCACAATAAACACTGTTTTGACGAGGTTTAATTATGTTAGGTATGTAATCAGTGATATTCTTGTATTTAAAAAGTCCAAATAAAATAGAATAAAAATTGTATCCTTGTTGAAAAGTAAATTATTCCCATTACTCCATCATTAAAAATTTCTATGCTCTGTAACTTTATTTCTATTCAGTTTAGGAAAAAACATAGAAGATCGATTTTGTATAGAATTAAATTTCCTATAAGATAGTTAAAACCGAAATTTAAAATATAATATAATATAATATATATATTTTTAAATAATTATATATATATATAAAAATATATATATATTATATATGATATATATATATATAATATATATTATATATTGATATATATTATATATATATATATATATATTATATATATATATATATATATAATATAATTATTTTAAATAAAAAAATTATTTTAAATGAAAAGGAATCCTATGGCCAGCAATTTTTGAGATATTGAGCTCAATTTTTGGGAGATTTTTTTATATCAAAGAAACTTTAGAAATATATTTAATCAAAACAAAAAAAAAATTTTGGTACAGTCTAGTGTGGGTCTATGTCTCACTTTTTAGAGAAAACGTTTTAAAATTGCTACAGCCACCACTGAATTTTTATTGTAACAAAGTATAATTTGAAAGCCTTCGAGAAATGCTTTTATAGTGAATCGAGATAATGGAGAATTTTAAACAAAAACCATAATATTTCCACCCGTACCTTTTAGAGACAAAACAAAGCAAAGTTAATTTTAGAACTGATCTTAGCATAGACAATTATAGTTTTTACTATAGACGGACAAAATGCTAAATTTTTGCTAATAGGTTTGGACGCTCGCTTAGTCGAGCGGAAGTTCATCGAGAACAGAGCTGTCGCAATTACTTTTAAAAAGTAATTCAATTACAATACCAATTACTCTTTTAAGTAGTAGTAAAAACGATTACCAATAATAAGCATGTTTGTTAAAAGTTTTCTGCATGATCATAACAATATGGGTAAACAATATCACCATGCAGAGAAATATCTAGATTTAATTTTTCTAGGTGAAAACCGTGCGTCGGACTAAAAAATCAGGAGATTAAATCTGCTCATAATTTTTTTAGTCCGACGCACGGTTTTCACCTAGAAAAATTAAATCTAGATATTTCTCTGCATGGTTATTGGTGATATTGTTTACCGATATTGTTATGATTTATGATCATGCAGAGAAATGGTTTTTATTTTTTTTAATGGAAAACTGTGCATCGGATCGAAAAAAATCAAGTGATCTTTGAGAACTTTGCTTATAAATGATTGGGAATTTCAAAAACATTTTTTATTTAAAAAAAAATTAGTGACGTACCATTAATATCTGTCAAAATAGGCCGGTCAAATTCCGTACGAACGCCACTGGTGAAATTAAAAAAAATGTAGTACACTAAAAAAAGCCTCTTGATACATAATACATGTATGCCAAATTTTATTAAAATATCTATAGTGGTATTATTGATATTAACAAAGATAATACTACAACGGATAAGATGAACCATTCAATGCTATATTTTTGATACCCCTAATGGACTTTGGCTAACGCGAGCCGATGTCCATCGAGAGATTTTCGCGCTATCCTTGAACGAAAGTTAAACAGTGTTGCCGGCAGGCCTTTACTATTGGCGTGATGAAACGCACCGTTTAGCCGCCCGCTTTCGCTACTTCGTGTTCCGAATAAGGTACAAGCGACAGACATTGGCAATGTCGCACGGTTTGTTTCGCTGGGGCAGGGGTTACCGACTTAATTTTATTCGCATTTACGGAAGCATTGATATCTTCGAACTGATTCAAAACGCCCCATTTAAATGAACCATCTATTCGTAGTAGTATTATCTTTGATATTAATAAAAAATAATTTATTTTTGAAAATTTTACCACCTTGTATCTTAAAACTTAGGACGTTTAGGACATAGGTTTATATGAAGTTTTCTTCTTAAAATAGACCCAAAAATTGCCCAACAACTTTAGTTTGTCAAAATGGCTGGCATATTATCGATGACGATTTTTTGCCTAAATTTTTACCCTCTTTACCCTTATCCGCCACCCCTTTTGTATTCACCTAGCTGTCAGCCCCTTGCGATTTCAGCTAAGTAGGTTAAGACCTTCACCTGGGAAAATTTTGAAGCATATTTTCGATGAGGAAGTTTTCCCCAAAAATTTTGCACTTTTACCCCTTGTTGCTACCCCCTGTATCCAATAAGTTGTCAGCCCGCGCGGGAACATAATTAACAATACCAAATGAACATGTTTTATGGGAGAAACTAGATATTACTGATGACGATGAATTTTCGGCTACTGCTCTTAGACCATATGGGAAATAAGCCAAATTCGTTGAAATAATGATTATTGATTTTTTGTTTGCTTAAAAAATATATTTATAGTTAATAGAATACACGATGGTAAACATGATTTAGATTTTTTTAATTTTATGACATCCACACATTCTCAGTAGTGGTAAGACATCAAAATGTGATTTTGTTGACGTTTTGCAGGTACTTTTATATACTTATTACGTATAATTTCATCTTACTTACTCAAACTAGTGCGGAAAAGTAAAATCTTTTAGTTTTTGGAACAAAAATTAGTATCTAAATATAAAATAATACATATTATTAATAATCCCATATAAATTATTAAACAATCCATAGCAACCAACTGATTGTTTATGCAACTATCAAAATTAGTTTTCTGTCACGCATTTTTTAACCAAATTGGAGAAACATTTTCAATGGATTCTGACGACGATTTACCAGCATCGATTATTGAAGAAGCAGAAATAGCAAGTATAGATCTCCTGCCCATGAAATCTCGTCACAGGTATGAAAAAGAATTTGTTATGTTTGAGAGCTGGTGTCAAAGTAAGGGTGTGAAGTTTTTTAAAGAAGAAGTTTTTCTAGCCTATTTCTCTTATTTATCAAAAACATGTAAACCTAATATATTATGGTCTAGATTAACGTGACGGCCTACCTTAAAAAACAAAGCGTTGGTTTTAGACCCAAAAAGGCTAAAGTCTTTTTAAAAAAAGAAATATCGAAATTCATGGATGAAGCGCCAGATAATACATTTACATATAAAACTGGCTACGATTTTTGGCTTAGCGGGCGCTCGTCGTAAAGAGGATTTAACAAAAATATGTCTGGACCATATTGAAGACCAAGGAAGTTTAGTATTGATACACATCCCAGACTCAAAAAATCACAGCTCTAAAAGCTTTGTCATTTCTGGAGATACCGAAAATGAAAAATTTTTGAATCTATCTAGAAAGTGCCATTTTAACAAAGCCGACACCACATAGGCGATCTTTTGAGAACTACAAACACGAAGTGTGTACAGTACAATGTATTGGCATTAATACCTTCGGAAAAATACCATTGGAAATAGCGGTATATTTTAAACTTCTTACCCGGAATTGTATACTGGGCATAGCTTTCGCCGGTCCTCTGCAACATTTCTCGCAAACTTCGGAAAACAAATATCCAACATTAAACGTCTTGGAGGCTGGAAGTCTACATCAGTCGCTGAAGGATAACTCGAGAATTCAACGAATTTTAGAAAGGATATTTCAAACAAAATACTTAATTTTACCGAAACAACTTCCACTATCCAGAAACAACCGTCAATGCCATCTTCCAATGTACTAAACCTCTTGGTTCAAGAAACTACTTCCATATAGTTGCAAAAGATTGGCTTATCAAGAACCCAACGCTCAACGTTTTCTAAAGAAAAGCAATTCGCATCAGCAATAAATTTGCAAAACGCGACCAAATGCACTTTTACTATAAATGTTAATAATAATAATTAATGTATAAATTCCTTCGTTAATAAATAAAATTTTAATCATAAATCTTTAAAATTATGTGGGTTTTTCCTTGTAGAAAAAATATTGTTCCTAACACTTGCGGAAAGTAACTTTTCCGCTCTTGGCTGCTTACTCGAACTCCGCTGCGCGTCCTTCGTGTAACGGCAGCCGCGTGCGGACAAGTACCACTTTCCGCACTTGTTAAGAAAATGACTATTTTCTTTCATTTTTGTTATATTCTCTTCCTTTTCCAATGGGTTTCATCCTACATTTTTTTCACTTTTTACCATTTTTAAAGGCTTCAGCCCTGGTCTATAGCAGCGTGTGACCGTATTTTCTCTGGATGGACTACCTATTACCAAAAATTTAGCATTGTTTTGTGCGTCTGTAGTGAAAACCATAATTGTAATTGATCTTAGCGAGCCATTGGATTCGTAAACTCAGAAACGGGTGATTTATAAATTGGATTAACCTCTTTCATTTCTTCCCATTTATTCCTCTCCACCAAGAATCTTTGGTACTCCGCCAGATCTGCCTTATGAATCTGCCATTTTTTTAAGGCGATTAGAATGGCACCAGCTAATAGTGTTGTGAAAACTATTACTGAAAAAAAAGAACAATTATGCACTGTTTAAGTGTGAAAGTATGGATGGACCATCTGATCAGTGGTAAAAATTGTGTCGTGTGGAATAGTCCAGTAACTGAAGACCTGAAGGTACCCAAAGCTGTTAATGAATCTGTACAGTTTTCATTTGTGGCGCATTTCTTAGGTCTTCGGGGATGCTTTCGAGCGAGAAAAGTTTATCACGATTTCGACGTGGGAACCCGATAAAAATGGCCCCCCAAAGTCCCAAAAATGAGTTTCTCGCGAATATCTGCCAAAATATGGAAATTAGAAAATTTTTGCATAGACAAAAAATGGAGACCACCTCGAAATCTACAAAAATTATTCTTACTATTTTTTTCGTTACGCTAATATTTTTTGCAAAAACGGCCGTCGAAAAATCCATAACATTCCAAGCTGGATAGATGTGGTAGTAGGCTAAAAAATGCAGATGGGCAAAACAATTTTTTATCAAAACCCAAGAAAGATGGTGAAAGAAATTTTCTGGTATCATTGAACATTTGCTAAGGTCTCATTATAAAAAAGAAATGTTAATAACAAACCATTTTTTCAAAAAATATCAATAGATTAATGAGATACTGTCAACATATTGAGAAAAAAAAACTTTGACCCCTTTTTTTAATATTCTAGAAAAATTAGAATGGTCCCAAATTCATATGTAATGATAGGTGCGGGTTTTTTCATTCCGATGAACTTTAAATGATTAAAAAATGTACATTATGGCCCGAATAATGGAACATTTGTCAAGCCCGCTTATAAGTAAATCCATGAAGATAGCGGCATTCTAGCGGTAGAGCAGCAGTTCAAATGAGAGGACTTTTGGGTCCCGTTATCTCAAAAACTATCGATTTTTAAAAAAATATAAGGACCGCTACAAGGCGATCTTCACTTTTTGTTTAAACAAAAATTCTCCAATTTGCATATTTTGGCAGATATTAGCGAAAAACCCATTTCTCGGGCTTGAGGGGCCACCTGTTAATGTTAATAAACTTTTTTTCACTCGAATGCATCCCCAAAGACCTAAGAACTGCGCCACAAGGGAAAACTGTACAGATTTATTTACAGTTTTGTCCCTTCATTTACTGGACTAGAACGGACTTAAGCTGACTGGTTTTGTTTTTCAAATAACGAACTTTATGAAGTTTAAGTAACGATCAACAATAGGCGAAACGGTAAGAGATAGGTGACTTGTTTAAATTTGGCAAAGTCGGGTATTGGGGAGCCCAATAATATACCATTGTAAAATTGAAGTTATATTTAATGCTTTCAGAAATATGGCGAAAAAACTGAAATTTCCGATTTTTGTCTTTAGTTTTTTTACGAGTTTGTTTCAAAAGTTGGAAAAAATTTAAAGATACATTCTTATTGAAACTTCTTGCGCTTCATCAATCAATTTCTTACGACGTTTCGTTTTCGCTAAACCATCATCAACTTTATAATTTTAAATACGGCCCCCGATTGTTTATTGCATTTTTTGAAGCAGTTTTAATTCCAATTAAAATGATGTATAACACTTGATATTTTTTTGTTAAATAAACATATTTTTTATATGAGACAATAAGTTACACAAGGAGCGCACATGATTTCTTATAGAGGCATTCCATATTTGTTAATAAATATTAAGTGTTATACATTTTTGTAATTGCGATAATATGACCAGAGGTACCTTTTAGTGCTGGGGTTTTCCATGCCTTTTTTTAACCCATCTTTTTTGCCCCAGTTCCGTCAACGCTGCCCAAGCACTGAAACATGCAAATATTGCATTTCACAGCACCTTTTAGACAACGCGGTAGTGACCACGGACGTTATTTTAAATAACTACTACCTAAATAACTTACTTACAATACGCAACTCTGCCAATTTTAAACCACCCACACATCTCTTACCGTTTCGGAGATCCTCATGTTGTTCATTCTTATCTTCGACACACTGAATATACAGGGTGATTCATGAAGAAATGTATAATGTCATGTCATAATGTTAGGTATGTAGTCAGGGCCCAAAAATAAACATAAAAGTCTATACAAATATGGGTCCGCAAGGCCCTCGTTTCCGAGATAATAATAATAATAATAATAATAATAATAATAATCGTCTTTTATTAAGTAATAAGGTTATAATAACACAGTTAGGAATATTACATCTATAAGATGAGATTTGTAAATTAACCCTATCACAGCCAACCATATTAGGGTGATATTTAGCCAATTAGTAATCGGCTACTCCACCATATAACCCCAACAGGCTGGAGTTCTCACAATAAAAAATAAAAGTGGCAAACAGATTACAAATATAACTAATAAATAAAAATAAGATAATACAAGTAGATTTACTAAATGCTCAAATACACACACTTAAACACACACTTCAAGGAACTAAATAATAATATGCGGATGCCTAAAACTACTGTGATTGAAAAAGAAATGCTCAGTATCTCTTCCTAAAAGCCTTAACACTTAAAGATTTAATATCGTTTGATAATTTATTATAGAGATATGTAACCTGATAAGTAAAGCCACTCCGAAACAAAGTCGTCAAATATCTCGGTACCGCCAACATACTTCCATTGCGTACAGTTCTATCATGGAGGCTGTTGCGTGCTATTAGTTTTGCGCGCAGGTAGTCAGGGATGCCAGAGGTCATAATTTTATGCAAGAAAACGGCAAACTGCAACCGTCTTCTATTCGCCATATTAAGCCATTTCAAATCCCTAATACTTTCTGATACATGATCAAATTTGCGCAGGGAACACACAAGACGACAACATGAATTTTGAACTCGTTGAATCCTTCCGCCGATATGCAAAGACAAAAACGAACCATAAACGAATGAACATTAATTAAAAAATGAAAGTACCAGGGTTTCAACAAGCATGACTTTAAGTTTCTTGGACAGAATCTCCCTATTGGCATATATAATTCTTAAATTGCAGTAAGCCTTTCTGATGAGGGAGTTAACATGTTCATCAAATTTAAGACCACCATCTATTATGACCCCTAACGATTTCGCTGATTTTAGCTCCGGCACAGTTTGTCCATTAATATTTATGTTCACCTTCTCGCTAAGGCGAGCAGCCTTGACCCCACCAAAGTAGAGAACCTGTGACTTTTTAGGGTTCAATAAAAGGTTGTGTTTCCTTGATAGATCATTTATAATATTTAGCTCTCTGTTCATGTTATACTCAGCAATATGATGTTCATAAGGGAGAAAACTATATTTTAACCGAATATCATCAGCATATGCTTGATAGGAACCAATACGTTTCAAAATATCTGCCGAGTATATCAAAAACAGAAGCGGACTCAATATCGAACCTTGCGGTACACCTGGTACTACAGGCAACAAAGATGACATATGCTCCTGCAGCACCACACTCTGTGACCTTTCGGAAAGGTAGGACTCAAAAAATTTTACCGCATTGTCATCAAATCCGTAGTGGGCAAGCTTGGCACAAAGCTGCTCATGGTTTAAAGTGTCAAAAGCTTTCGAAAAATCCAGCAAAACGAGGGGCGCCACCATTCCCGCATCCAAATCGGCCACGATATTGTCGAAAACATTGGCAAGTGCCGTAGCAGTGCTGTGCTTTTCTGTGAAGCCAGATTGCAGATTGGGAATAACACTTTCCCCACAAAAAGCGTTAGTTTGGCTATTGACTATTTTTTCCAATATCTTGGACAATACCGACAGAAGACTTATCGGACGCAAATTATTTTTGGGAACCGGTTGAATGCGCGAGACCTTCCACGCCTTAGGAAAATATCCATTTTCTAAGCAGACATTAACGATATGGGTGATGTATGGAAGAATAAAAGAGCAGCAATACTTTAGCATTGACAAGGATATCCCATCGAAACCAGATGCATTTGTTTTTATTTCTTTTATAGCAGTATATATATCATCGATAGTAGCTAATCTCAAAGAAAATTTGGAAGAATTATTAAATTTTGTTCGTTTGTAATAAGCCACCATCTCACTACAGTCACCATTTATAAAAATGAAATTAAAATATTCATTTATTTTATTTGCATCCAAAAGTGCTCTCGGTATTGTAACATTCTTGCTACCTCCTATATTAAGTTCTCTTAAAGCTTGCCAAGTTTTTCTGCTGCTGATACAGGGTGTTTACCACAGAGCTGACATGTGCTTAGAAGTAAATGATGGAATTTTTAAACATTATAAAACCCAGCTTATATTTTGCCGAACATAATTTAAGAACAATAGTTTTATTGAAAATTAAAATACATATTGTTTAATTATACATTTTTTTATTTATTTTTTTTTTAATTTTGCTATAATAAAATCAGATGAGACGTAATTTTTTTAAATCCAAATATCTCGAAAACGATTGCTCATATCAACTTTTAACAATTTTACCTTTTTAACGTAAAAATGACAAAACAATTATTTAGTTTACTTAAAAATATAATACAGGGCTGTACCAAAACGTTGTGATTATTTAAAATGGTAAAAAGACGTGTAGGTGGCTCCCCCTACAAGTAAGAGCCGTAACAAGATTAGATTTGAATCCGTCATATCAAAAAACCCTTGGATAATAATTTTTACTCCAATATTTACAGTATCATAGATTTTATTTAAAGAATAGAAAAATTAACTAAAAACTTTAACACCCTGTATTTCGAAAACGAAGGCCTTGCGGACCCATATTTGTATAAGCTTTTATGTTTATTTTTGGACTCTGACTACGTACCTGAAGTATTGACATTTCCTCATGAATCACCCTGTATATATATATAAAAAAAACAATATAAGTAAATTAATTCACAAAATTATTTAATGAAAATAACTGAATACTAAGAAAAATAAGTCCTCAATTTAGTCTACAAACCTTATTGGTTCTCACGGTGTAAACTAGACAAATGCTGTTTTTTCGAGAGTTTCAAAACACGTATTTTTAGTTAAGCTTCAACAATTTAATTTATAATAATCTACATACATATGCCTGTTCCTAATCCTACAGCTTGAGCGGTGTAGATACAGCTTTTGTTGTTTGTTACCAAATGTACTGTGCTGTTTTCCCCACTGTGGTAGCAGTAGTCCATAAAACACCTCTGCGTACCCTCGAAGACAATTATTGAACACATGTCACCTAAAAAAATATGTATAATATTTTACCTCCAGGAGAGTGGCTTACCCATTTTTTTCTGCATTTTTCAAGATAGGGTAATAAAACTTGGAGATCTCATATAATGTTAAATTTTACGTTTTTTGCCAAGTTAAGTGACTTTTGGTGACTTACCGAAACGTCCTTTAATTTTATTTTAAATAAAGTCAAACAATTTTGGCCAGAAATTTTTTCTTCTCCAACAAATCTATAGCAAAATTTTATTAATTTTTTTGGTCTCAAATTTTTTTTAAGGGTGATAATTTAAAAAAAAAAAATAATTCATTTTAACCCTTTTACTAAAGACCTAAATAAAAAAAATAAGTAAAAAAATCAAATTCGCTTAACCGGGGGGGGGAAAAAGAGGTGGGGAGAAAAAATTCTAACCAAAATTTTGTTGCCTCATTAAAAATATTTTAATTTTAATTTTTTTTTAACCTTATGAGCGATTTGTGTTCAATGAATTTTTTGGTAACTATTTTTACTTAAAAACAAAAAAAAACCATTTTGGGTTGTAAATATTTTACCATTTTTTAAAATTTGATTAAAAAAAAAACAAACATAACCTTTTAACTTTATTAAGGAAAATTTTAAAAAAAAAAATTTAAATTTTTAAACTATTACAGCAGAAGCCTTTTTAATTACTGGCTTTCATATATTTTTTAAAAAATTTTTGATAACTTAACCGTTTTGAAAAACATTATGCCCAAAACCCCCCAAATTGACCCAATTTTTTCGCGGCGAATGGACTCTTAAATATATGTTGGGTAATTATCTCGAAAGTTGCCTTCTCTCTGATTTTGACCAAATTTGGAGCTGATTGAATCTGAAGATATATTTTTCAGGTCTGTTTATATTTTGATTATCAAAAGTTGAAAAACAAACTATCCTCATTTTCACCATATTTCTTTCTTTGAACACAATTTTTGATTTTTAAAACTAAAGTGGCACACAAATTTTAAAACCCCTTTTACCTTGGTAATGTTTTTCCCCTTTTTCCATTAAATTCCAAACTATCAAGTTCAAAAACAACCATATTTGTTTAAAAACCCTAGTGAATAGATGGTTGCACCCATTGCCTGGGGGAAAGGGAGGTTTGAAATTTAAATGGAAAAAGGTGTAAAATAAATAAAAAACGGGTTTTTTAAAAGGGTTTTTGAAATATTGTGTGCCAATTTAGTGTAAAATCAAAATTCTTAAAAAAGGAGAAATAGTTTTAAATAGTTAGTTTGTTTTAACTTTGATAAAAAAACGAAATTTTCCCCAAAAAAAATATATTTTCAGATTCGTAAAAGCCCCAAAACGCCCTAGTATAAAAATCGGAGAGAAGTACCACTTATCTTGGACGAAGTTTTATATATTTGAAAAAAAAAAAAAAATCGGCGAAACTTAAAGTCACCCAAAACTACGTGTACAGCTTACGTGTCTTGTCAAAACCCCCGGGAGGGAAAATAAGTTGTTGAGTTTTGGAGCTGTGCCACCTAGTCCCCTACTTTTGGTGAAAGATGGACGGGCGCAGAATGATGGACTTATGGGTTAAATTACTTCCCAGTGATAGCAAATATTTATATGGAATGGTTTGAGAAACATACAATTAAAACTGCACTAATCAAACCAAAAATTTGGCTAAGATATGTTGACGATACTTTTATTGTATGGACAGGTAATGACAAAAACTTGAGGGTTTCTTAAAACATCTAAATAACCTCTTATCTTGTATCTCGACGTTCTAATCAAATAAAGTAATGGACATATACAAACCTCGGTACACAGAAAACCTACACACACTGGACAATATTAGCTTTTTCGGGATTCGTTTACGAACGATTCTTGAACTATCCGAGAACGGCCCAGAACTGTATGCGCGGTAGCTCAATACTTTAAATTTTGTTCTCTGACCGTTCTAAGGTTATCAGACATTTGAAATCTCGAACGCAATCATAATCCTTCGATAAGGACGGTTCTAGAACTGTCCCAATGTAGTCCTAGAAACGCTAAACCAAATTTAAAACCCGGGAGAACAGTTCTTTAAAACCCGAACAGGCAATTTTGAACGGCTCAAGCGCCGGACGGTTCTAGAACAGGAGGGGGTCATACGTACTCTATCGATCTTAAGCAGAACGGATACAGTGAGAGACTGGTTATGAAAACAATAGACAAATATCAAAATAGGACAAAAAAAAACTCTAACTTGAACAAGACTCTACAGAACGAAATATTTAAATCCTAAACCACTACAAGAAGCATTCTTATTAAGACGAGACCGGAAAATAATGTTTCAAATAATGACTGTACCTATCTAATTTCCTGTGATTGTGATGTGGTATACATTGGGGCCCACCGCTAGAGTTGCTGGTTATCGGCAACTCTTTTGGCTACCGTATGGAACGGGATCCGAAGCTAGGATGACAAGATGTTAGCATACCGTGCCAATGAGTGAATGACATCCTCCTTTAAAAAGGGGGGTTTCCCCCAAAGGTGCCTCTGAGATACAGGGGGGACCCCCAGGTATCTGCTTCCTTCTGGTTAATGCGAGGCCTGCCGTGGTAGACTATTACTTCCCTAGTTTCCAAACAGAAAGCGGACAGTATCGCTTTTATAGGAAAAAGTGACAATTTGTCTGACTGAAACGGATAAATCCGTTTCGAGAGGTCCACCAAGGTCATAAGCAGATAAAGGTGCGCCGACCGAAACGGATGAATCCGTTTCAAAAGGTGCCCCTGAAGTCACCGGCGCCTGTTTCGCGGGGAAGGGTTAATCCATACCGAACAAACAGGTGCTTAGGAAAGAAAGGGTTCCCTGGCTTTAAACAGAAAGCGAATAGGACCGTTTCCATAGGGACAGGCCGGAGATCAGAAGGAATATCTGGTTCCTGTAACAAGGACATGGTAGCTACCCACGTCACTAGACCGGGAGAGGAGGGCACTGACGGATCTAATCGTCTGCTCGTCATACTTCCAAAGACAGGGGCACCAGAACACATCAGAACATTGTGCTCGTGTCCGGTAGCGACACGAGTAAGAGGAGATGTAAGAACTCTCTCCCAATCTGATATCGGATTCATTGGAAGTCTGTTCCTATTGGAAGAAATATAAAAAGGTGTGAGCCACAATAGACCGAGCGGTCGCAGTGGGGGGCGTAAAAAGTCCCATCACTTCAAACTTACCTACCTATACATCGGGGAAACAAAAAGGCCAGTCGAAATTAAAGTTAAAGAACACAAAAAATATATAAAATGGGGTAAAATGTCCGGGATTGCCGAATACGCATGGTCAAAACAACATCACATACAATGGTCGGAAGCAAAAATTATCCATAAGGAAATCCACTAGAAGAAAAGAAAATTTAAAGAAGCGGATATAATAGTAAACAACAAAAATGCATTTAGTAAACTTCGTATCGACATTCCGAATATCTGACAGCCGATGCTGAACCGTGAAAAATCGGACAAGATTCGGTGAACAACGGATTGTATATAAGTCTTAGCATTTAAGAATAGTTTTTAGTTATCACTTGAAAACGGTTGAAGATAGATCACTAACCGAAACGTTGTGTATCAATTAACATACAAAGACAATAGGAGTCCACGATTTTATTGTTATTAAAAACACGTCTAATTATACATATGTGTGTCTCATTTTTGTTCCTTGAAAAATGCAGAAAAAGGGAGTAAGTCATCCTTCTAAAGTTTTTCTTTAGGCAACAATATAACATGTTTTATTTTTGTTGGTATCTGAGGCTCATTGTTCCAAACGCATGCGCAGTCATCTTTCCGCACTTAATTGCTTGCCCAAACTTAACTTCGGGTCGTCCATTCAACCTGTCTCGTTACGCACTTGTTCAAAAAAACTATATCAGATCTGAAACTTTTAGATTTTTCCCGAGAAAATAAGACATTTTTATTCATGATTTTTTATTATGAAAAAACCGGTATAGCTAAAATATCGAGTTCTTTTTTCATTCCGTCTACTTACTACACTTTAATTCTTGTTCGGACTCCTCTATTAAAATATCTCCTTCGGAATTTTTAAATAATCTGGTTTTGTTTTGAGCATATTCTTTGATATAGCTTTCGTAGGCTTCGCAAAAGTTGTTTTGGCCATCTTTTATTTCGCAATATGTCCCTTGGTATTCGTCCTCACAGTCACATTTGTTACATTCACACAGGCCATGACCACTGCAAATCTTATCTAAAAAAGGAAAAGTCAGTCTTACTGTAGTCATACTCTATAATTCTATTTGGAGCGTAGGCGCCCTCCCGCACACATCTGTGTGGTGAATTGCTTTTACACAGATATGCGGGACCATCGGCTTAACGTGCCTTTTAAATCCAAGATTTTTGGATAGGAACTTGGCCCTTATTTTATATAGGCGTTTTTGGTGGGATTCTTCTTTTTAGAACTTAAAAAAGAATTTTATGGCATCAGCTGTAAGAATACAAAAAAACACCCTTTTTAGAGGTTTTTTTAAGAATACTTTTATAAAAATTTGTAGAAATTATTTTTTATTAATAAAAATTTGTATTTTTTCTGACATTAAATTAATTTTAGCCCAAATTAAATTTGAGCTTAATTTATTGGTAGTAAAACAACCCCCAATTATGCCTAAAATATCGTATAATCAAAAAAATGCAAAAAAAATGTTGTGCTTTTTACCTATTTTTTTTTTTTTTTTTAAAATAGCCATTTCACGACCATTTTAGCAAATAGCACAAAAATTGTTTGTTTGCATTTTTTTTATTTGTACAATATTTTAGGGATGATTGGGGGTTGTTTCACACCAATGAATTACCCTAAAATTTAAATTGGACTCAAATTAATATATTGTCATAAAAAATACAAATTTTTGTTAATAATAAATGATTTCTATAAAATTTTATAGAATTATTTTTAAGAAACCTCTAAAAAGGGTGTTTTTCGCCATTTTAGGAGTGTTTTCTGAATTTAAGGGTTTCGGGACCCCAAAATTCGGAATCAGCGACTCAAAAAACGTACCCTAGGTGTCTAAAAGCATTTTGATAAGTTTTTTTATAAGATTTTTGTTAAAAACCCCTAAAAAGGGGGGTTTTTTCTTATTTTAGGGAATGATGATGAATCAAATTTTTCCTGCACGTTTTATGAGTCCGTCCCACTGCGTCGTTACCCCTAAGCCCACAAATTTTTGCTCTGACTGTACTGTTTCCAGCCAATCCTTTACGACTAACTGCTCGAGTAAATTGTAATGTTGTATTTGTATTCTTAAAAGTTATTTGTTTGAACAACTCACTTGCAAAAACCTTTAAGACTTATTTACAATAATAAAATGCAATTAAAAAACGAAATTATTAAACAGTAAAATCATAACAAAGCCAAAATCACACCCTTGCACATTAAATTAATGAGTTACCTTCAGTAAATCTACACTTGTCAGTCGAGGTTTCACAGGAACAGTCATCTTTCGTATATCCTACGTTACAAGCGCATTTCCTTCCAAGCATGTTCCGTGCCCATTGCAAATTTGTCCATATTTATTTGTCGGGCATTCATACTGGCAAAATTCTCCTACGTAGGGAGATTGACAGATGCATTTACTGCATTCACAATCGCCTCTAAAAACCAATGACGCGTATTTTTCAACATTATAGTTTAATTAAAAAAGCAAACCACCATCTTTAAAAAATATATTTTTGCATAGCACCCCCGTCTGTCAATAAAACTTTTGTAAAAATCCAAGAACAAACAAAATGGTTTTTATACATATATATATATATATATATATATATATATATATATATATATATATATATTTATACTTGGTCATTAGTGAGCCCATATGAGATATACAGCGGCTATTGGTAAGCCCGATTATTTCTAGGTCGTCCGATTTCGGGCTCACCAAGATATCGCAGTGTATAACATGTGAATAAGATAGGGGGATGCCTGGCCATCTACGAATTTTGTTCTGGGACGACCATTGACCCATACATGTCCTTAATACGGCTTATGTTCAACAAAAACCGCACAGAGGGCGCTGTTCGAAATTATATACATTTAGAGTATAAGGTTTTTTGAGCCCCTTTTTTAAAAGTTGATACTGATTATTGGCAATCGTTAGCCCGAACCCTTTGGGAACAGTGGTTAAATAAGATTTGGGAAAAAAGCATGAATGTGGTGCTTTTGATTTTAAAATAAAATATTGATACATGTGACGGTTCATTCAACAGAAAATATAATATTTTAAGGGTGTTCCCGAAAAGTGTTAAAGTGTGGCGCAGAGATTTTTTTTTTTTTTTCAGAGCTATTATGATTTTATGTGATTATTTGGTGGTTTTTTCCTTTCAGCTTAATTTGGCAATAATCGTGGTAAATAAGTGAGATAATTGCCTAATCTAAATTAAAATATTAACTAAATCTATTAATTGAAACAAGGCAAGAAGAAAAGAAGTTTAATAATTATTAGGAATTTTAAAAATGGGAATATTTTTTTCCACTGTTGTTATCTTTAAAACTTTTCAATTCTCTATTTATTGGCTTCTCACCATGATAATTCCATCGAGATGTAGAAAAATAATAAGTCCTGAACTAAAAAAATACGATATACATGGAGGATTCCTGCGCCACTCTTGAGACTATTTTCTGGGACATCCATCATCATATATCTACATTTTACAAATCGTCTATTTCTATTATAGTGTTAAAGCTTAAAAAGCTATTTAAGTCATCGAATTAATGGTATTAACTCTAAATAGCTCTATCTACTTTACAATTATCAATATATACAGGGTACACAATAATACAAGACGGACCATAATGAGAAAACGATAAATAAAAATTTCAAAAAACAAATGAAATAAATAGAGACTTATCAAATGCATCTTTTAATTTTTTTTGGAATATGGATTGATAATATTCTTCGTAAAATTCAAAAAAAATTAATGTAATGCAGGTTATCCTTTAATCAAGCAGTTTTTTAATTATAGACAGTTGCAAAACGACTCTTTTTAACTTTAAGAGGTTATAGAGCAATAACAATTTGTCATAAAAAGAAATGATTTTCACATTCCTATCTTAACTTCTTAAGGTGTATTCGATAAAAAAATATATATAACTGTCACTTGTCAAATTTTTTTTCTAAAAATTTCAAAAAATTTGTCGACAGTTAAGGTAGGTAGCTAAAAGTTTATGTCATTAGATGGACGATAAAAAGCTAAAATAGGGATGTAAAACTATTTCCTTCTATGATAAGTAGTTAGGGTTCTATAACCCCTTAAAGTTAAAAAAGTCGTTTTTCAACTATCTCTAATTCAGAAACGATTTGATGCAATTATGTATGATCAAATTTCTTAAAATCAAATAATATATAGGGTTTTCCATTTAAAAAAAGGTAGGTTTTCAATGTTTATAGAACTTTAAAATACCCTGTAGATTACAAAAATAATTTTAAAAGATGTCTTTGATAAGTCTTTATTTCTTTCATGTTTTTTTTTTTTATTTTTATTTTATTGTTTTACCATAATGCTTCATTTCGTAAGTCATTAATAACCCTGTATACTATGGCTATTTTTAAAATGTAGAATGTGGTTGTATTAGTAGATATATACAGGGTGTTTCAAAACTAGATGGGTATATTTTAGAGGGTGATTCCTTATTAAAAAATATAAAAAGAAGATTCTATAAATATGTGTCCGAAAATGCAGTTGTTTAAGATCCAGGTGTTGAAAAAAAAAGGGGTTTTTAATAATTATTTAAATATCCTGTAGCGGATATTCTTGCAAATGCTCAGTGTCATTTCTGGTAATATGGACCTAATTTAGGGTTAAATAAATTAAATTTATTAGGTCCAAAATATACGCCACTACTCTTTTGCACTTTTTATATATTTTTTTAGATACAGCAACAAAAAACAAAACCCTTTATCCCTTGAATCATTTTCGTATCTTGCTTATTTTTAAGAAAATAATATGTTTTTTTTAGTAGTCTAGCTAGAGGCATACACATACAAAGTGCTTTTTTTTCAAAAATTATGTAAGATACGAAATTCATTCAATTTTAGTTTTTTAATTTAAATACTATAAAAAAATCAAAAAGTCAGTGGCGTAAATTTTTAATTTTTTCCTTTAACTTGTATTTTGGAAACTATGCATTTTCGGACCCATGTTAAAAAAAACATATTTTTTAACAAGGAATCATAAAATATCTCCGTCTATTTTTTGAACACCCTATAAAATATGTCTATTAGGATTGATAATATTATTTTGATAACAACATAATAATGGTTTATAAATTATCACTTTGTCAACTCCTGTTGAGATGGTAGAAGATAAATTTTAACCCAGGCGACAGTAAAAGTACTTTTAGTGCCGGCGGCAGTAGAAGTACACTTTACTGCCGCTTACCTATATTGTTGTTAGCCGTATCAAAATCGTAGTCACAGTTACGTCTCATTGTAACCTACAAAGCATCCGTTTCTTCTTAAATTTTAAATAAAAAGTATTGTTTTTTTCACGTTTCATCTCGTTTGGAGAAAAAATGGCATGTTGCATACGGAGTAGAAGCACTTTTTGTGTTTCAGCGGTACTTTGCAAACTCACTACGTTCGGTTGCAAACTTACGTCTTCAGCACAAAAGTAAAGCTTTACTACTAATAAAAAATACTATTATTTCCTCTAATCATAGACACACTAAAAGACAAACCATTTACTAAAATTAATATTTTTGCTACCTAATAAAATTTAAAATTAATATAATGAACCTATTTATTTATGTCTATGGTTTAAATAAATAAAAACTACTATTTTTAAACCATCCAAGTCATCGGAAAGGACTTTCCGATGACTAGATTCTTCTGTATCAGAACAAACGAATGCGTGATGGCTAGGCAAGTCTAAGGTCTGAAATAGTTGTATATTAAATATTATTGACGAACAAATTCCAAAAATTTTTTTATTAGTTTTGGGTGGTGAGGTTTATTGTCGGGTCATATTCGGTCAGAGATATTTTACTTTCTGAATTTTTTGATAATTTGCCTTTTTTTTTTTTAACTTCATCTGTCGAATCAAAAAGTTCAAAATCTGATGTTTTGGGCTTTTGTCATTATAACTTATCTAAAACATATTTTATACAGGGTTATTCACGACATACGAAACAGAGCGTTATGGGAAAACGTTAAATTAAAATTCAAAACAGAATTATCAAAGGCATCTTTTAAAATTATTTTTGTAATAGGTGTGTCTTAAAGTTCTAAACATTGAAAAATTGTTTTTTTAAACGAAACACCCTATATATTATTTAATTTTTAGATTCTTCGAAATTGATGTAATGGCTGTTATACTTTAATCAAGTAGTTTTTGGATTAGAGACGGTTGAAAACAACTTTTTTTACTTAAGAGGTTATAGAGCCATAACTATTTGTCATGGAAGGAAATTATTTTTAAATTCTTATCTTAACTTTTTATGGTCTATCTAATGGCATACATTTTTAGCTACCTTAACTGTCAACATTTTTGACATTTAAAAAAAAAATGAGGTGACAATTTTAATTTTTTTTCATTGAATACACCCTAAAAAATTAGAATAGGAATCTGAAAATCATTACCTTTCTGACAAATAGTTATGGCTCTACAACCTCTTGAAGTTAAAAAAAGTCGCTTTTCAACTGTCTCTAATTTAAAAACTACCTACTTGATTAAAATATCACATGCATTATGCATTACATTAAATTGTTTAGAATTTTACAAAGAAATACATCTGAAAATCAAATCATATATAGAGTGTTTCACTTTAAAAAAATGTTTTAGAATTTCAAAACACCCTGTATATAACAAAAATAACTTTAAAAGATGCCTTTGATAAACCTTTATTTATTTCATTTGGTTTGTGAAACTTTTATTTTGTTATTTTCTCATAAGGTTTCGTTTCGTATGTCGTGAATAACCATGCAGTTTGTAGAGAAGCGGAGTGATTTAAATATACATGGTATCCAGATTAAATTAAAATAATTCCTTTGTAATTACGTAATGTCATCGTTACTTTTTACATTAGCGGAACGCTGTTTATTTTTCAATAACAGTGAATTAAAATCAAAAGAAGAAATCTTCAACTTATATAGCTTAACGTAGATTTCAAAGTAGTGCCGATTTTTTTTCTACAATCGATAAATTTAAATGGGAAACCTTGTTAATTCTAGTGCTAATAAATAGACTTTAATAATTGTTTATGATTTATCCCGTTAGTTATATATAGGATAAGTATTTGGGTTATTTCCCATATGAACTCAGACTAGTATATCTCTCTTAATGGTTCCTATGGGAAGTAACTGAACCAATAATATAATACGCAAGTGAGATACATCGCTGCAAATAGAATTGTCTATTTATTAAAAGTAAAATAATTGTGTGATCATTCATTCATTATTATAAGCCATTTCTTAAATATGAAGTAGAACCTTAAATTGCCATTTTTTAGTTTCCCCTTTTGTATTTCCTAAACGAAGGTAGGTAAATAAAATTTGGGTACATTTTACAAAAACTAACAACTTTGATTTAAAACCGCTAAAACTGTGTCAAACCTAGGAGTTACCCTGTAATTACAAAAAAAAATCTAAATACCCTATACGTTCTAAAACACTATAAGAATAAAGTTGTTCCCGGAATTGTAAAGACATAAATTAAATTTTAATCGTTGGAAATATTTAATCTATTAATTAATAGGTAAAAACTAACAACTTGGCGTCAAAACTGCTAAAACTGTCAAACATAACGGAGTTAAATCGTAATTAAACAAAATCTGACATTCTATCCTTTATAACACTGTAAGAATGTAAAGGCTGAAACACAACCAAAAACTTAAGATTTAAGGAATAACATCAAGCATTCTGACGGGTCGATTGCGAATTGCGAGAAAGTCGTAAAAAACATGTACGCCACTTGTTATAAATAGTGACAACACCGCCGGGCTAACCAACATTGTAATAATATATAATTTTGTATAAAATAGGGCTAACCAAGGCCCGGGGCTAACCAAAGGCCCAATAGTATATATTTTTGTAAAAATAAGATTTTCTTACTCTCCTCTTGAGGGTCCTTAGCATATATATTTATTAGAAAGCAATTGTTGTATATAGATACCTTTATACACATTAAAAGTGCCGGGTGAACGAACGACCTGTACATATGCCGGGCTCCCCAATGACCTATGAAACAATATATATATATATATATATATATATATATATATATATATATAAATATATATATATATATATATATATATATATATATATATATATATATATATATATATATAAAACTTCATTCTTCTAATTTGATGCCCTTCCTGAACTCCCTGGCAGGGTCGTTCACGAACTGGTGATATTTGTGGCGCACCAAATTTTCATTATTTTCGTTTGGAAATTTCGTTCTTTTTACTTTAGCAAATCTTCCGTAAGCTACAAGGTTTTTTTGTATAAAGTATTTATTTTATTTATTTGAATACCAAATTACTCAAAATTTGCAAAAAGAAACCCAAAAAAAAAAAAAAATTTCATTGTCAAAATTTTTTCATCTTGAAAAAATCCTGAAAATTTAGTTTTTCCCCAATATTCAACAAATTCTATACTCCGTGCTATCGAGAATCTCTTAATCGCAGATGAGTTCAGATTATCTTTTTAACAGGACTTTTAATAAATAAAAAAAATTACTTATAATAATTATATATTTTCAAATTAGCAAATTTACATGTATTATGATGTTTTAAAATAAATCAAAAATCTAAATAATTTCTATTTTTTTTCACTGCTACTAAATAAGTAAAGCATTGACAGGGATAAACATACGTACATTTTCATGGAATAAAAAGACACCAAATTGAAGCAAGGCCCCAGCTGATCTTTCTATAGTCCAATCATTATAGTTTTTTTTGTAATTAATTTTAACAGATATCTGACTGCGCCATGACTTCCCAAATAATCTGTAAATTACTAAAATGAAAAATCCAACCAATTTTTTTGGTATTTTTTTAAAACTATATTTATAAAAAAGCGCCTTTTTTCGTTTTTTTTTTTAATATAACAAAAAGTACTGTCATTGGCACCGTGCGCGATGACAACGACATCTGACGGCTGCATTAAATCATGCTTCCAATCCAGGGGAAAATTAAAATTATTAAAATTTTATTTTTTTTTCAAATTAATATATATAAACTTGTTTAGCACTGTAAAAGGAAGTACAATATTAGCTTAGAAAGGTTAAAAAAGTTTTTGGGAGTTTTGTAAAATTTGAACTCGACCTTATTATTGGGGAATAAGGTATCCGTGTAATTAATGCAATGACAGTTTATAACATTAAAATGTCATATAAAAATAAAAATATATTAAAAAATGAAAAGATATTAAACAGGTTTTTTAAAAATAATAATTTATTTTTAATTAATAAATATTTTTTTTTATTAACCTTAGACAAAAATCGGCAATTGGTCCGATAAATGAAAATCACCTGACTAACTTACGAGTCTAGGGCTTTTTCAATACAATACTTTACTTACTTGAAGGCTTTATAGCCATTGTCTTTCTTTAGTCTATTAAAAAGAACGGTACACGGCAAGAAACGATAAGTTTTCTTCTTTGTTACGTCAAATTTGAAAGTTCGCCTAACCTCAAAACCCGAACGTCATTCGACTATTTACTTTTTTCTTTTAACTGCATTTATCCATTTTGACCTTTTTTTCAATTTCCAACTAGCAGTTGAAAATGTATAAAATTTGCAGTAACTATTTCTGCCAGTATTCTGACATTTAACCACACAAAAACTATTATGCACCGTTTTTATGATTTTTATCTAATAGTTTACATTTGAATCAAGCATGATTTATCGAAAAATTTGACCACAGCGAGCACTGCAATCGAATCAGCTGTCCCCACCATATACTTCGCACCTTGCTAATATCACTTTACTCATAAAAGATTGTTTGTAGAGAATTCAAAAACCTACAAAATAGTTTTTGAAAAATCCGAATCCCACCGTTTTTCACCGAGAAAATCCGGAAAAACGCTTAAACAGGACCTTTTTTTAAAAATTCGTATCTCCGTTAATTTTTAACATTAAGGGCTAATTTTTGGGCAATGATAGTCAATAACATATACTCGAGCGAAAATTCGCGACCAAGACGTACATTCGCTGCTGGGTGCCCCCTCCACAGTCGACTCAGTACCTCTCGGTCGCGAATTTTCGCTCGACGCGCTAGGTTCCCAAGCATTTTTAATAGTTTTTCAAATTAGGTAAAAAAATGAGATATACAATTTGTAGCTTTTAATCTCAACTTTAAAAAATCAAATCGGACAGTTTGCCTAATATTCACGACACTTGCAAGATAATGACCTAATTTGTTTATAGTGCGATTGAATAAAAACTATTAATGCGACAATTTTCATCTTTCGGCAGCTCAAAGTATATGTTATTGACTTATTTTCCAAAAAATCAGCTCTTAATATTGAAAATTAACGGAGATACAAATTTTTGAAAAAGGTCTGTTTTAAGCGTTTTTTCGGCTTTTCTCGGTGAAAAATGGTCAGGTCGAGATTTTTCAAAAACCATTTTGTAGGTTTTTGAATTCTCTACAAGCGGTCTATTATGAGTAAAGTGATATAGCCAGTACTTTTTGTTATATTTAAGAAAAAACTAAAAAATGCCTTTTTTTAAATAATTATTGTTTAAAAGAATTACCTGAAAAAAATTGTTGGATTTTTGATTTTAGTAATCTACAGGTTATTTCGGAAGACATGGCGCAGTTAGATATCTGTTAACATTAATTACAAAAATAACCTTTTTTTGCTATAATGATTGAACTACTATTTCTATACTCCGAACTAGTCATTCGGAAATCCGATTATAGCCGAGAAAACTTACGAAGTCGGGTTTAAAGAGATTTTCTATAAGATACAGGAAATTATTTCTGTATGGTGTTACAGAGTTCGCCTGTAGTTATACTAATGTAAAATTTACCTTTGAGAACATGTCCTTGCATCTGTTTCGTTATTTCTGCACGCTCTAGGTTCATTTTTACATTCATCAGAACACGTCTCTCCTGTCCTGAAATATTAACACTTAAATTATTATTTTTCTAACTAGTGCGAAAAGTAATACTTTTTCGCACGCGCACAGCGGAGTTCAGGTAAGTAGCTATGAGCGGAAAAGTTACTCCCCGCAAGTGTTAGAAACAATACTTTTTCTACAAGCGAGAGGAAAAACAACATAATTTTAAAGATTTATGATTAAAATATTATTTATTAACGAAGAAATTTATAAATTAATTATTATTATTAACATTTATAGTAAAAGTGCAATTGGTCGCGTTTGCAAATTTATTGCTGACGCGAGTTGCTTT
The DNA here is from genome assembly GCA_019359885.1 of Listronotus oregonensis. Taxonomy (NCBI): domain Eukaryota; kingdom Metazoa; phylum Arthropoda; class Insecta; order Coleoptera; family Curculionidae; genus Listronotus; species Listronotus oregonensis. The sequence continues at coordinate 38,592 of JAHBCN010001986.1, forward strand.
TCTGTAGAAAATGTTGAGGCGGCGGCGTTGGATTCTTGATGAGCCAATCTTTTGCAACTATGGAAGTAGTTTCTTGAACCGAGAGGTTTAGTACATTGGAAGATGGCATTGACGGTTGTTTCTGGATGGGGAAAGGTGTTTCGGTAAAATTGAGTATTTTGTATGAAATATCCTTTCTAAAATTTGTTAAATTCTCGAGGTATCCTTCAGCGACTGATGTAGACTTCCAATGTTGCAGAGGACCAGCGAAAACTATGTCCAGTATACAATTCCGGGTTAGGAAGTTTGAGATAGGCCGCTATTTCCGATGGCATTTTTCCGAAGGTATTAATGCCGATACATTGTACTGTAACACTCCGTGTTTATAGTTCACAAAAAATCGCCTATGTGGTGTTGTCGGCTTTCTTAAACTGGCATACTTTCTATATAGATTCAAAAATTTTCCATTTTCGGCATCTCCAGAAATGACAAAACTTCTAGAGCTGTGATTTTTTGAGTCTGGGATGTGTATAAATACTAAATTTCTTTGATCTTCAATATGGTCCAGACATATTTTTGTTAACTCCTCTCTACGACAAGCGCCCGCTAAGCCAAAAATCGTAGCCACTTATATATGTAAATAAGTATCATCTGGCGCTTCGTTTATGAATTTCGATATTTCTTCTTTTAAAAAGACTTTTGCCTTTTTGGATCTAAAACCAATGCTTTGTTTTTTAAGGTAGGCCGTCACTTTGAAAAGCTTACTTAAATCTTTGTTCTTTCATAACTTAATGATACATTTTAGCATAGAGTATCTAGATCATAATGTATTGGGTTTACATGTTTTTGATAAATAAGAGAAATACGCCAGAAAAATATTTTCTTTAAAAGGCTTCACACCCTTACTTTGACACAAGATTCTTAAACATAAATTCTTTTTTATACCTGTGACGAGATATCATGGGGAGAAGATCTAGACTTGCTATTTCTGCTGCTTCGATAATTGATGCTGGTAAATCGTCGTCAGAATCTATTGAAAATATTTCTTCAATTTGGTTAAAAAATGCGTGACAAAAATTAATTTTTGATAGAATTAGTTGGATTCTTTGATAATTTATTAAAAATATGTACTTACATTTGGTAAATTAGGATTATTTCATTTTATTTAATAAATGTTATAAAAAGACTGCAAAATTACATCAAAATTCAGTTTCTTCAAATATATAACAGTAAGCCAAATTATGCATTATTTTATAATTAGATATTAATTTATGTTCCAAAAACTAAAAGATTTTACTTTTTTGCACTAGTGCGCAGATTAGTGCGGAAAAGTATAGTTTTCCGCACGCTTGTAGAAAAAAATATTTTCATGCTTATTTAAGGCTGCATTTTGGGTGGTAAATTTGAAAGTAAGCAAAACAAGTTATAAAATTCTTACCATCCAGGTTCACAATTACAATCACCGCAGTTAACGTTGCCGTGATCACAGCGAGGAGTGTTAGTGTTGTCATAGCCTGAACACTCGCAATTTCCAACGTAGTTAATATTTATATCAATTTTTTCGTTAATCGTTTTTTCCTTAATAACAATGTGTTGCTTAAACAAAAAAGTTAATTGGTAAAGAACCCCGTACAAAACATATGGAAATTGAACACATGAAACTTTGTATTTTGATTGCTCTTCTGATGCTGACCAAAAGTCTCCATGAGCACAAAGCCCGAAAATCCTCACAACCCCTCCAAAACTGACCATAAAGATCGGGGGGCTGCATTTGAGAGATTTTTTGTGGATTGCCTTACGGAAATATTTTACAACTGTTGTTAAATCTAGAGCCCCTATACAGAAACCAGGCATAGTCCTGCCATTTTCAAAGCAACAGAATTCACCCTCACTCCACCCTCATAGCTCGTCATGTGACTTTTTCCGTTTACCGATTCTGAAAGCATTTAATTTTGAATTCTATATAAAGCCGACTTAATACCGTTTAAACCGACGAATGAACCTTCACCCTAATACTAACACTGGGGTTGTCCCAGTCCGTACCAAAACCTGCCATAAGTTTCTCCTTACGGGTTCTCAATCAGGGTGATCGTAAAATCTATTCCACAGCCCCTTGAGGGAAACCGCCACCCCTCCTCCAGCCCATAATCAATCTGCTTATTGATGACGCTCAAAACCCAGATACCAAAGTATGGATACAACATGCGCACAAGTTCCTAAAGTACGTACTCGCTCCTGTTGGGCATGTCCTAATAATGACACAGCCCCACAAAAAAAAAGTTAAAAATCTTTGAATCTAACTCTATCAGGTCAGGGTCAAGGGCATTTGAAGGTCAAATCTGAAAACTTATGCAGCCCAATAAAAAAAATTAAAGTTTCGAAAAACTTGACCATAGCATCATTATGTTTTTGAGGTCGCTGAATCAAATCCGGGGTCAGTTTGACCCCATCAGGTCAGGGTCAAAGGAATTTTAAAGTCAAATCAGCAAAATTAAACGTAACCAAATTTGAAGAAATTATACATGTTTTTGAGGTCGCTGATTACGAATCCGTGGTTAAATTTGTAAAATTATTATTTTACAGAATTGACCTTGAAATATCTTTTGATTTGACCTCTGGCACGAGGGGGTCAAACTGACCACAGATTCATATTCAGCGACTTTAAAAACATAAGTATATACTCTTCAAATTTAGTTGCGATTAATTTTGCGGTTTGACCTTGAAATGCCCTTGACCCTCACCTGATGGGATCAAGCTGACCCCGGATTTAGATTCAGCGACCCCAAAAATATGAAGATACCATGTTCAAGTCTTTGAACAGTTAAGGACAAGGTAATTTCAAGTCATTATGTTTTTGACGTCCCTGAATCTGAATCCATGGTGAGTTTGACGCCGTCAAATTTGGTTGCGATTTGACCTTGAAATGCCCTTGACCCTGACGTGATGGGGTCAAACTAACCTCCAATTCGGATTCAGCGACACCAAAAACATGAAAATTTCATGGTTAAGTCTTTCGACCTTTAACTTTTTTTGTGGGGCTGTATAGTTCTTCAACTTCGTCATCTTCTTGTTGATTACTTTTTTTATTGAAGGCGATCCATAAATTTCGAAGGATATTGAACAGCAATCGCTCAGGGGGCTGTGGAATGCAATTCAAGACCACCTTGATTGAGAAGGCTTTGGTGCGGAGTAGGACTGTTCCCTTCCCCAGGGTTGGTGTTAGGGGTTAGGTTCATTCGTCGGGGTCGAACAGTATTCACAATCAAATGCTTTCAGAATCGGTTAAGGGAGAAAATTCACATGAGTTATGAGGATTGGGTGGGGGTGGATTCTGTTGCTTTGAAAATGGCAGGACTAAGTCTAGTTACTGTGTAAGGGCTGTAGGTTTGACAGTTCAAAAAATGTCCGTAAGTTTATTTAATACGCTTTGTATTTGGGTAAATATTCGTTGTGCCACCTTCGAAAATAACTATTAAAAAATAATGCAAAGGGCTTCATTTTTGTTATTAACTAGATACTTACTGATGTTTTTGATGTAAATTCCTTTAAGGTGAGTTGCAATTTAAAACTTAGTGGTTTTTCTGTCTCCACGTTGTAACAGGCAGAGCTCACATTGTATCCGCCATCACCACCACAATGAGCGAAAAATTTTACTTCTAATTCTGGTAAGTCGTCCACGTCAGCAGAAAATTCAACCTTTCTAAAAATTGGTGTACAGGTTTTTTCCTTAAAATGCTTTTAAAGGTATTATTTGAAAAAATACAAAAAAGTGGTTTATACAAAAGTTTTAGAATTTTAGTTTAGAAGCTGCAGAAATCTTGCTATAAGAGCAGGGATTTTTCTAAATGAGTTAAGATCGACGGGATTTCTGGTACATTTACCATTCGCGTATTTTAGGAAAAGTCTCCGATGCCCTACATTTGCTGGTCGAAGAGCCATATACTTTCGATAATAATCCAAATAAATTTTTTCAACGATAGTGAAATTTCGTGATACCTTGGTTTTAGTATCTCGTATGTGAATCATCAATGAAGTGCCCATATTTTCCAAGTCGTCAAGAGTCAACTGACAAAGCTTCTCCCTGCGATAGGCACCAAAAATTACCAACTGGTAACTACTTTCATCAGAAGGTATTCATCATCAAGTGCACAGTTCAGAAACTGGTCAATTTGCTTTTGCTTTGCTCAGAATCTTTGATTTTTTGGGCTGGTATCCCTCTCCTTAACGCTTTAAATAAGCGATAAGCTTAAAAAATTTACTGATATCCACGTCATTGTTTATGTGTAGCATAGCTTTGATGATTAAATAAGTCGACTATAACAATGATGCTTTCTAAATCTTTGCGTTTTCCTCAAAATACGCAAGGAAAATATTTTCGGTATATTTTCGAGCAACACCTTTCTCCTTACATCAATTCATAAACCTATTGTAGGCAATATTATATTGTAAACGAGATTTCCTTGGCCGTAAATCCTGCGATGCTCTACTGGCCACTTCATCTATCTCTTTAAATGGATCGATGCAACCAATACTTTCCACTGCATTTTTTTCCATTTCAAGTTGATTTTAAGTTAAAACTAAAATGAGCTAAAACTGACATGATGTATCAAATTTAAAGTAAACATGCCGTAACCAACCAGCATCAACAACGGTTGTTAGAATTCATGAATAAATGCCAATTTAAATAATTTTTATAAACGATGCTGTGTAAAACTATGTCTTCCAATTTTTGAATAATTTAATTTTTAACTGCATTATTGCGTTTGTAGAAAAAATATTGCATAATGTTTGTGTTAAAAGTACGTTTTTTAAGGGACTCATGTGAGTTGCAGAGCTCGCTTCGCTCATTCTGCAAACTTTCACATTTGTGGCTTAAAATTGTACTTTTAACACTTATATCATAAATAACTATTAACTTTAACTTTTATTTAAGAAGTTGGCCAACTTTTATCTTTTAAAAATTAAATTAAATATTAATAAAAATGAGCATGCGCGAGCAGTGTATCCAAACTTAAAATTCTGTAATATGCCATTATGTTAAAGACATATGACATTTAAAATTAAAGTTCCTAGAATAATACCAACCCAATGAAATTTTCGTGATTCTGCGCTTGCGTAAGGTAAATGTAAATATTCTCTATAAATGGCCTAGAAATTCTTAAAGTTAAAATAAATTTAAATAAAAGTTAAATCAGATTTAAAGTTGTCTGCATAAACCAGCCTTATGAAGAACAGATCTTCTTTAAAAGGAGTTAATAAAATTAACACTCACAAGATTAAACGATTTTTCGTTCTGCATAACTTGGCAGCTCATATGTAACGAATTAGCATTGGCAGACTTTTTTCGCGATAGCTAACTGCGTTTTGGAGGTATTAAACTGAACAAGATTAATTTAAGGTCTTGTAAAAAAGATATCTGCATTGACCTGTGCTTGTTTTCCAAATTAGAATTGCAGGGTGGCTTAAGAAATGTGGATGGTACTAACGTCAGCAAAACTATGGAGGGGATTGATTGGAGTTGGTGCCAGAACTGAACCCTGGGCACCCCAGCATTAATTTGGTAGAAACTGAAAGAATGACCATCTACAATAACTGATATACGTCGATTGGAAAAGAAACTGGAGAGCCAAGAACAAAGTTTAGGTGAAAGACAGTAGGAAGGCAGTTTGTTAAGAAGTCCATTATGCCAAACTTTATCAAAATCTTTGAAAATGTCAAGAGCGACGATCTGGGATTCACCAAGAAACCCAAGGGACTTGTTCCAGTTGTGTGAGACAAAGGAAAGAAGATGAGCTGTGGATCTTCTGTGACATTTTTCCATGTAACTTCATAATGTATGAAACTTTGAACATTTTTAATAATCATTTTCTCGAAAACCAACAAAGATAGGTAAAGGATAAAATACTTTTTTGACTTTTAATTGTAAATTATTTTGTTCCAATTCTTACTGTTTATTGTGATAAAATTTGCATTTACTTATCGTCTTTACCTTAGGAAATCCGAATATCCTGATTTAACTAAATTTAAAATATTTTTGGAATCCGTTTCCAATTCTCCCACAAATGCCTCCTGATCTAGAATGTCCCGTTCCATCTTCTTATAAGATTCTATTTTGTCTTTGGTGACTGCTACTATCAAACTTACCTAAAATAAACGTAAAAATCTAGCCTAAATACAACTTTGGTAGTTTTAAATTTTTATCTTTTTTAGTTTTCAAACAATTGAACAGACTAAAAATCTGGAAATACCAAATTATTTAATATTTTGCATTTTTAAAAAGAAAAGTAGTAATACGAGACAAATTCCAAAATTGTGTTGAAATTTTTATAATTTTCTCTTCAAAAATACCATTTAAACCACGTGCAAAAAATTAACTTTTGCTATTGTTTATAGATTCGGCGTAAATGCCTGTCAACTTTGACAGATTGTATCTTGGCAACCAATCGACCGATTACCATTTTCTACATACAGAGTGTAACATAAATATGGAACACTCGAAATACCTCCCACACCGTTTATCCAATTTTTATGAAACTATGTACTCATAGGTTCGAAATTACGCCGGATCGAATGGTGAGCTCCGCGTCGTTGCCAAGCTTACCGTTTTTCTGAAATCGAATGAAACTTCGTTTTTTAAACGGAACACCCTGTATTTGAGTTCTGCTTAAAATTGTGTATACTTTTTGTATAAATTATTTTTTTCTAACGATAGCAGTTTCTGAAAGAATTAAGATTAAAGTAATACTTAATGTGTTTTACCTACAAATACCTGCACATGTAAGCTTACCTGGAATATTTGACATTGTCAATATTTTTACACAAATTATTTACACAAAATTGATCATTTAACTGAAACCCAAAGAATCGAAATTTTAATGATACTGGGTTATGGGGACAGAATGAGAACACAACAAGAAGTTTGTCATATTTTTAATGACAAATATCCTGACAGAAATCCGTTAAAAAGATCTACTGTAAGCAAAGTTTTTAAAAAATTTCGTGAATCTGGACACGTAAAAGATGCTGCACGCTCTGGCCGACCTAAAAGTTTAACAGATGGTGATGAGGCTCTGAACGTTTAGTTGAGTTTAGGAAAATCCCCACCTTTCTACCAGAATACTGGGAGAAGAAAATCACATTTCTCATATGTCAGTAGACCGCCTGCTAAAAACCGAAAAGTTTTTTCCTTCAAAATAAGACTGGTACAAGAGCTCTCAGAAGACGACCATGACAGACGCTTGCAATTTTGTGAAATTATGATGGAGCGCTGCAACGCCAATCCAGATTTTGTCCCCCAGATAGTCTCCTCTGACGAATCAACCTTTTTTTTAAACGGAACTGTTAATAGACATAATTGTCGTTATTGGGTCAAGGGAAAACCCTCACTGGAAACGCAAAAATCACACCCAGTTCCCTCGAAAAGTAAATGTTGGGGCTGGTTAATAGGTCGAAGAATAATTGGCTCATTCTTCATGGAAGAGACGTTAAATGGGAAAAGATACCTGCATATTTTAAGAAATAAAATTTTCCCGGCTCTTGTGCAACTATTTCCAACTAATCGTAAGTTGTGTTAATTTTTTTTTTATTATTTTAAAATGATATTTTAGGCAATAATCAAGCACCAAGTGATGAAATATGGTTTTAGCAGTATGGAGAGATGGTTTGGGCGTAGGGGCACAATCGAGTGGCCAGCTGGGTCTCCGGATTTGTCGCCCCTCGATTATTTCTTGTGGGGCCAACTAAAAAATGTCGTTTTCAAAGCCAAGCCCACTGACCTTGAAGATTTAAAGTTAAGGATAGCAGCAGAATGTAGGAGAATTGAGGTAACTGACAGCCTTCTAAATGTTTTACATGCTTTTACCAGAACTTAGCTTATTCCAGGAAGTAAATGGATAACATTTTGAGCATCTGATTTAATTTGGTTTTGTTTATTGTTGTTAAGTTATTGCCTCTTGTTTTTTATTCTTGTATTTGTAGGTAAAATACATTAAGTATTACTTTAATCTAATTCTTTCAGAAACTGTTATCGTTAAAAAAAAACTTTATACAAAGTATACACATTTAAACAGAACTCAAAAACTGAATCAAATACAGGTGTTCCATTTTAAAAAACAAAGTTCAATTCGATTTCAGAAAAACGGTAAACTTGGAACGACGGAACTATTGGGTAATTTCCAAATCAAGTTTATAAAAATTGTAAACGTGGGAGGTATTTCGAGCGTTCCATATTTATGTTACACTCTGTATAGTTGTGTCAATGAAGCACTTTAGTTGGGAGTCCTTAAGAACAGTTCCGATTTTGTTATTTTTTTAATAATCTTGTTTTTCTATATTATTTAAAATCACACCTTTTGGAGGGGGCAAACAAATATTTATATTGTTTAAACAATATTCATGATATTAAAATGGAATTTTTTTTTAAATCCTGTAACTCTTTAAATATTAATTTTCGTCATTTTTACACGGAATCTTATTTGTAGATAAATATATTTTCTACAGAAATATAAAGTAATATAAAGGAAAAGCTCCTGTCCAAGAATCTTGCAAAACTGTCTTTATTAAAAAAAAAAAACATTTACTAATACACACAGATTAGATCTCAGTCCTTTAAGAGGCCAAACTTTTTGAATAGGAACTTGGCCTTTATATTACATAACTGTTTTTAATAAATTTACCTTATATTTTCCTAATAAATATTTTATTTGGCCGAGTGATGGGTAATCGTACTTCAACGGTTCCGTAAAATCTCCTGTACTATTAACAAGACACAATTCTTTGTAATTAACAGCCGTTGCTCCTGCCAGGATCCCATCTCCTGCTGTATGAAGCAAACTATCGGTGGAAAGCAGGATTATTTTTCGAGAATATTCGCTCCAACCAAAGCTTCGATTGCAGACGAGGATTTGAAAAATAGCGTCCAATGCTCCATCTAAATCATCAACATTGGCTGATATTTTGCTTTTTCTCACCTACAAAATGTAAAGGTAAGTAAAAGTGTATTACAATCAGAGACGGAAAATGTTTTATTGCTGGTCAAAAGGTTATTTAGTATATCGAGACGCGCCGATTGCAATTTCTTAAATTATTGTTAGACATAGGCGTCAAAATTGACCCTCTATACTAGTTGTGAATTTGTAAATTTTCTATTTTTTGTGCAGAGAAATTAATCGGTAAAACACCCAATAATGATTTTTCTCCAAAAATGCACACCGAAATTCTTCATTTTCGCGTGAGTTTTCTATACAAGGTGTTTCCTAACTACGGTACGAAACTTCAGAGGGTGATTGGCTAGGTCGTTTTAAGAAAAAAAGTTCCTATGAACATATGTCCGGAGTTGCTTCGTTTCTGAGATACAGGGCGTTGAAGTTTAAGGAAAAAAATCATAAATATCCTAAAACCAATTTGGTCGAAATTTGGTGCAGTTATTTGAAATTAATAAGGTGCTTATTTAGCTCTAACTAGATTGAAATTATTAGCTCCAGTGGCGTCTCAGTGAGCACCACAGCCATATTATTGACGAAAAAAGTACACCAATGACTTTTTCTTATAGTTTTTATATTTTTAAGATTAAGCAACTAAAAATATAACTTTTTACTTCCTGTGTTTTTTCATATCTAGCTTCGTTTACGAGAAAAAAAAATAAAAACTACATTAACTAATTCTAAAATCCATTGACAACATAAAATAAAAACCCAAAATAAAAAATAAACAATTTCGACTTTAAATAAATGAGCAAAATGTCCACCTTCTCATAAAATACGGGACTGCAATCGATTTGTCATTGAGTGTCTGACACTTAAAAAAAAAACGATATTTTTAAAAATCATAAATATCCTCAAACGATTTGGTTAACCAATGACTTTTTGTAGTTTTTTTTAGAAAAAAAAAATGAAAAATTGATTGCAGAAGGTGGACATTTTCTCATTTACTTTAAGGTCGAAATTGTTTATTTTTATTTTGTTTTATTTTATGTATTCATGGATAGCTTTTAGAATAAGTTAATGTGGTTTTATTTTTTCTCGAAAAAAAGCTTAATATGAAGAAAACACAGGAAATAAAAGTTGTATTTTAGTTATTTAATCTTAAAAAATATAAAAACTATAAGAAAAAGTCTTGGTGTACTTTTTTCGTCAATAATATGGCTGTGGTGCCACTGAGACGCCACTGATAATAATTTCAATCTAGTTAGAGCTAAATAAGCCCTTATTACTTCAAATAACTGCACCAATTTCGACCAAATCGGTTTTAGATATTTATGATATTTTATAAATACCGTTTTTTCTTTAAACTTCAACGCCTGTATCTCAGAAACGAAGCAACTCCGGACATATGTTCATAGAAACTTTTTTAAAACACTCTCAATCACCCTCTGAAGTTTCGTACCGTGTAGGAAACACCCTGTATATATCTTTAGCGACTGTGTCACTTTTCCAGCCACCATGGCGTTTAACAGTGTGACGATCCACACCGAAATCGGCCAGCAATGAAGCCAAAGACCTTATTCGGCAGAATAAGGTAATTAAAAAAACAATTGTTTTGTACATGTATCCAAAATAATGAATACCCACTGGCTGCTTTGTAACAGGAGTAAAAAAAACAATAATTTTCGACATCGCCAGGGGTTAAAAATAATTCTCGGGAAACATTGGTTTTTGTACTAGGTATTACAATTCTAAAAACAGTCCCTTCATCGTGTACATTTTCATTCTTAAGTTTTTTAGCTCCTCTTCGGCATGCTCCACTTACACCTATTATCATTGACACTTTCAATAGCAAATATTTTTCATTCTTCGCCTCTTGTAAAAGCTTTGCAATATTTTCTTCAGTTAAAATTCTGGACTTTTTAGTTTTTGTAAGAATCTTACTTATGTAAACATTTTTTTAAATTGACAACGTGCTTCGTAAGTTCGAGTAATAACTCCATAAACTTGAAGACTTCTTCATCACTGATTGTTCTTTAAAATAAGCTAAAAAGTAGCGAGCTGGAACGCTCTGTGATTGGTTACAACTTTGGTGACGTCACTTGCAAGTAAATAATTGTCACAAGCTTTGTATTGTGTGTTTTCAGGAGTTATTTTTGATTTTTAACTATTTAAATAACTGTTTCTTGACCATTTTATATAAAAAACATATTTCAAGTAACATAATTATATCCGTTTCGTACCTCAAAATGGACATAAATTTTGTGCAAGCCGATAACAGAAACCTACCTGAGATAAACGCATTTATAATTGTGCGCTTCTTTAAAAATAATGCTGACTTCTATGCTGCAGAACTCAAAAATGTAAAAACAGCTGATGAACACGTAAAAATTATTTATTTACGTGTTCATCATTCAGTATTTCTCAAAATCTTATTGTGTAATTTATTATATCAGTTTTCATTTGCAATTCAATAATAATAACATTAAGTATAAAAAGAAAAAGTACTAACTTGCTAGATATTTAACTTCTAGAACAAACAAAATCATTCTAATTCAAAAGTTAGGTTACACCTTCGAGCTAATTGTAACCACTTTTTTTGCTTTTTAGGATTTGTTGGGACAGATATAAACAGTTTTTGTAGTGTTTTCAGAGAAGTATTGGTACATTGTGGCACTACACACCATTTATACACGATTTTAGCCAATACATTGAGAAATTATTAACAAAATTCACTGTAGTTGCACTCGTTGTTAACTTGTTTACTTGCATATGACGTCACGCGAAACATATGTCGAGGCCATTACAGAGACAGCGTTTTTAGCGTATTGTGTTTGTTAGATACCAAAAAATAATTTAAAACGATTTTTCAAAATCAGTCAAATAGCCTATTGGCATAGGGTTTTTTTGTAAACACTTTTATACTTTTTGGGCATTAATCCGGCAACTGCAGAATTAGCTAAATTTTCAATTTCTGGGGGTAAATCATTCATTTTACAATGCTTAATGAACTTTTTAATAAAGTTAACTTTGACAATGACATGAGAATACAAGTTAACAATACGTTACCTTAGGTTGCTACGTAGGTTACTGAAATGAAGCTATGTTTACATCACTTACTGAAATGCAACAAGAAATTTATTTTTTAAAAAATTGTCGGAATATAAAAATTTGTATGAAATTCGGATCATAAACAATTATTATGGCACACACCATGTTATCATAATGATAATATTCACTGCTAGTACTGTAATAATCGTTATTATGATCCTTATTGTATTGTATTGTAATAAACAGGGTCGCTCGGCTCTAGTATAGCCCTCCTTCACTTCGACCTAAAGAGATCTTTTGTGAATACCCTTCGTTGTTTAGTGCCCGGTAATTCCTATACCTTTAGCAAAGTTCAGGATACTACGCGGTGCAAGCTGAGTAATATCTCTAGGAGTAGGATATACCCCTTCGAGGTATTTAAGCCGTTGTCGGGTCAGTTCTCTGCATTCACAGAGAATGTGTTCCGTAGTTTCGTTTGCCTCGTAACAAAACCGACATTGTTCATCCTCAGTCTTTCCCATTTTTTGAGGTGATACCTCCAAGGGCCATGTCCTGTTAGGAAGTCGGTAACCAGTTTAAGTTCATTTTTTGAAGTTCCAGTAGCTTCTTTGTGTACTTAGGTGAATGCAGAAATAAATCTTTTCGCCTGCCTTTGTCCTGGGATGTTGTTCCAGTAAATCTCTTTTGACTTTTTTCCCATGTCCTGAGTTCCTCGTAGAGGTGGCCTCTAGTGGTGCCACAGAAAGGCTCAGGTCCATAGAATGGTCTCCTTCTTGGAGTTGATCGGCAATTTCATTGCCCTCCACTCCTTCATGTCCTAGTACCCACTCCAGAGTAACTCTGTTGTGTTTGGCCAGTTGGTTTAGTGATTGTCGGCATTCCCAGGCCAGCTTTGAGTTAAAGAGCATGAAGTCAATGCCTTCAAAGCAGCCTGGCTGTCCGATAAAATATATATGGTTGCGCCTCGAAGGCCTTTTTGGCACATTCCGAAGCGCAAATATCAATTGCATGGATTTCAGCTTGGAAGATGGAGGGAGCCTTGCCGAGAGACTTTGATAGTCTGCATCCAGGTCCAAAGACACCAGCTCCAACCCCTTGTTCCATCTTAGATCCATCATGTGCCAGACAAGTGAGCCTTTTTCATGCTTTGGTTCATTCACACTCATAGTTTGGCGGTCTTGAATAACCACTTCAAAAGAGCGCTGGAAGTCCCGCACTATAGGCATTATGTCCGTGGGTTTGGTCAGAGCTTCAATCTTGATTTTTCCAAAATTTTAAGGTGACCAGTCAGGTCTCCTGACTTTATACTTTGTGTCTGGATTACTCTGGAGGCACTCAGTATCGCCTCCTCTTTATGTGCAGGTGCAGGGAAGGAGGTTCAACATTGTCTCCAGAGCTGCCGTTGGGCAAGATTTCATTGCTCCAGTAACTCCCAGACAGGCAAGTCTCTGCAGTTTCAGAAACTTTCCTTGTGTAGTTTTTCCTCTGTTTTTCGCCACCAGACCAGTGAGGCATAAGTAAGTATAGGTATTACAACTGTAATGTATGACCAGTAGATCATTTTGGGTTTTAGACCCCATGTTTTACCACATAGTCTGCGGCACGCCCATAGTGCCGTTGATGCTTTTGCGATAGTCCTTTTTATTTGCGAGTTCCAATTGAGTTTCTGGTCAAGGACAATTCCCAGATATTTTACTTCTTTAGAAAGTTTGATCGTAATGCCGTTTAACATAGGAGCTATAAACCTTGTTTTCTCCCTTTTGTAAACGGTATTATAATTGTTTTATTTGGATTGACATTTAGCCCTTCCGTTGAGCACCAGTTCTCAACCAAGTTTAGGGCCGCTTGCATGCGAGCAGATAATATGCCATCATGCCTGCCCCTGATGGTGATTACGAGGTCGTCTGCGTATTATGATCCTTATAAAATAGAATATCTATTATAAACAAACGATTATCAAGAAAATATATTACAAGATTATAGGATTATGGTATAAAATATACTCACCTCTTCAAAAAACCGCTCAGTTGTTTTGGTAAAATTCAACCTATGTTTAAATAAATAAGCTTGTTCGCATTTTTCCAAAGTTAGACAGGGATTTTGTAAATTTTTTTGGTCTGTGTAAATGAACGGCATCCCAGGCTTGTCCAGAAAAGATCCATAAGCCAATCTGTAATGTTCGGTTAGATTTGCCAGACTATTTCCTACGTTAAAACATATATTCATTATTAATATTTTTAGTCGATATTTTTATTTTTGGCCATTTTCTGGTAAAATAATTTTAAAAATTATCCATTAAAAATTAATTAACGAAAACTCAATTGAAAATTAACAATAGTTGGCCACCGAGCAAATAGAATTTTTGTTTTGACACAGGATACAAGATTTTTAAATTGGAAGCTTAGATATCCATTGGACTCGATTTTTACCTTTTGAATAATAGTCCAGTAACTGAAAGTACCCAAAGCTGTAAATAAATCTGTACAGTTTTCATTTGTAGCGCAACTCTTAGGTCTTCGCGGATGCTTTCGAGCGAGAAAAAGTTTATCACGATTCCGACATGGGAACTCGCTGAAAATAGCTCCCCAAAGTACCAAAAATGAGTTTTCCGCGAATATCTGCCAAAATATGCAAATTAGAGAGTTTTTGTTTTGACAAAAAATGAAGATCACCTCGAAATCTACGAAAATAGTCCTCACCATTTTTTCGCAACACCAATATTTTTCGCAAAAACGGCCGTCGGAAAATCCATAACATTCCACACTGGATACATTTTCTAGAACTCCGGAAACGACTGAAAAATGCAGATGGACAAAACAATTTTTTATCAGAACGCAAGAAAGATGGTAAAGGAAATTTTCTGGGATCATTAAGCACTTGCTAAGGTCTAATTATAAAAAAATGTTAATAACAATTTTTTTAGAAAATATCAATAAATTAATTAGATACTCTTAAAATATTGTGGAAAAAAAACTTTGACCACTTTTTTAATATTCTAGAAAAATCAGAATGGACCCAAACTCATATGCAATGATGTTTTCCCATTCCGATAAACTTTAAATGATTAAAAAATGTACATTATTGACCGAGTAATGGAATAATTCGTCTGCCCGCTTATAAGTAAATCCATAAAGATAGCGGCATTCTAGCGGTAGAGCGGCAGCTGAAGTGAGGGACTTTTGGGTCCTGATATCTCAAAAACTATCGATTTCTAGAAAAAAATTATAAGGACCATTTTTGTAGACTAAAAGGCGATCTTAATTTTTTGTCTAAACAAAATTTTTCCAATTCGCATATTTTGGCAGATATTAGCGGGAAACCCATTTTCCGGGCCTTGAGGGACCATTTTCAGGCCTTTTTCACCTGCTAATGTTAATAAACCTTTTTTCGCTCAAAAACATCCCCAAAGATCTAAGAATTGCGCCACAAGGAAAACTGTACAGGTTTATTTACAGCTTTGCCCCTTTATTTACTGGACTACAATATGTGCAATATGGTTTATATCCGTGTAGATCTTTATAAAATAACACTAGCAGGGAATGAACTACAAGTAAATCATTTTGATATTCTTCTGGCATCGCAAAGTATAAGCCGTTGAGCTAGAATGTCTCTAAGGGAAGACGGAGAATTATTTAAACAATTTTTAAAAAACTAAAGAATTGTTAATAGGTTTTAAATATTATTATTACTATTATTATTATTCTGTTGCAAATAAAACATGTAATACATGTTTTGGTTGGTTGTTGTTAGTGGTTTTTTAAATTATGTTAAACTAGATGAAAACCTGTCTCCGCCAGGCGAGAGACAATATTAAGTAGCCTCTGTCTCCGTAAGACGCCTTCCGTACGGCTAACGGTAAAAAAAAACACTATTTTGCTCCTATTTTTGTCCCAGGGCGAAATTCAAAAAACGGGCTTCGTTAGGTTCTAGCCACTGCTAAAGACTACCACTGTGCTAAATTTTATGATTTTAGCTCAAGCCATAACTTCAGAATCACGTGGACAGACAAATAAATATATATACCTACCTACATATAAATATATCCACATTAGCAAATTATATATATAGATAACAAAGTAAAGTACAAGAGCGTAGCTAGAATTTTCAAATTTTTCCATCTAAAAAGTGACAAGGTACCCAAACCAAATATATTCTTTGGTAACAAAAATTTCTTATTTTGGAATTTGCGAAAAAAAAGTTTTTTCGAGCCCATTCCTCAGGAGGCTCTAACTTTATTAGGGAGCCTTTTTCGAGGCATTTTTTTATTAGTCCAGTAAATAAAAGGGACAAAACTGTAAATAAATCTGTACAGTTTTCCCTTGTGGCGCAATTCTTAGGTCTTTGAGGATGCTTTCGAGCGAAAAAAGTTTATCAACATTAACAGGTAGGAAAGGGCTGAAAATGGCCCCTCAAGGCCCGAAAAATGGGTTTCCCCCTAATATCTGCCAAATTATGCAAATTGGAGAATTTTTGTTAGGATAAAATATGAAGATCGCCTTCTAGTCTACAAAAATGGTCCCTATAATTTTTTTCGAAAAATCGATAGTTTTCTAGATAACGGGGCCCAAAAGTCCCCTCATTTCAGCTGCCGCTCTACCGCTAGAATCCGCTATCTTCATGGATTCACATATAAGCGGGCGGACGAATTATTCCATTACTCGGGCAATAATGTACATTTTTTAATCATTCCAAGTTCATCGGCATGGGAAACCCCGTACCTATCATTGCATATGAGTTTAAGTCCATTCTATTTTTTCTAAAATATTTAAAAAAGGGTTTAATTTTTTTTTTCACAATATTTTAAGAGTATCTCATTAATTTATTAATATTATTTGAAAAAATGGTTTGTTATTAGGATTTCTTTTTTATAAAAGGCCTTAGCAAGTGTTTAATGATTCCACAAAATTTCCTTCACTATCTTTCTTTGTTTTGATAAACCATTGTTTTGCCCATCTACATTTTTTAGTCGTTAACTACCCACATCTATTCAGTGCGGAATGTTATAGATTTTTTGATGGCCGTTTTTGCGAAAAATATTGGTTTGCGAAAAAATGGTAACAATTATTTTTGTAGATTTTGAGGTGATCTTCATTTTTTGTCTGAACCAAAATTCTCTAATTCGCATATTTTGGCAGATATTCGCGGAAAACTCATTTTTGGGACTTTGGGGGGCCATTTTTAGCGTGTTCCCACGTCGGAATTATGATAAACTTTCCCTCGCTCGAAAGCATCATGAAGACCTAAGAATTGCGCCACAAATAAAAACTGTACAGATTTATTTACAGCTTTGAGTACTTTCAGGTCTTTATGGGCTTTTTTATATTTTGAAAAGTACAGCGATATCTAGAACGAGACGCCCTGTATATACAAATTCGTAGAAACTTACCCAGAGCATCTCCAAGACTTTGTAGTGTTTCCAAATGTGTACGCATAGAGTAACTTAAATCGCCCAGATAGTATAAATCTAAGGGATAATTTTTCGCAGCTTGGTAAGTAAAGGTTAAATTAACTGGTTGTTCTGAAAGAAAAATAAGTTTTTAAAACTCCTCAAATAAAACGTCAACAAAACTGCAAGAAGAAAGTATAAATTTCAGTGATTAGAAATAAGTATTTTGATGATGATTCTTGATAAACAAATCAACTGTCAATATAAAAAATGCAATTATATTATTATTCAAGCCTTTGTGCACCATTCATAGAAACATTTTTTTTTTTTTTGAAAAGTAGTCAGTGACTATTACCTTGTCGAAGAGTTACTTGAAATGACTGTGGTTTAAGTTGAATGGCATTTGTAGCATCTTCGGCTTTTTCGATTCGAGAAAATGCCTCATCTTTAATTATGTTAACATTGGATAACTTGTTTTTTTCAATTTTGTTTCCACATTGAACTTCCAGTTCCTCGATAAAGTTGCAGCGATAGGTGCCATTAAAATTCTAGAAAAAATATTTTTAAATGATTTTTTGGGTTCGTTTGCAGATTGGAAAAGTACATTTATGCTAAAAATCTCTGATTTTTTTTAAGTGAAATATGAACAAAACTTTTCTTTAGTTTAAATGGACCAGTATGAAAAAATCTTTTTTTTTTCATCAACACCCTCTTACACAACCCAAAAAAACTATCTCGAAAATTAGTGAATTAAAGTACGATTTGATGCAACGTCCCCCTTCTTCTCCAGATTTAACTTCCTCTGACTTTTGGCTATTCTTACATCTCAAAAAATGTATGTCAGCTGTAGTGCTGGGACATCGACACCAAAATCGATGTTGACCATCGATATTAACATCCCAAGCAAACATCGATGTCTTGTAAACATCGGTTGTAAAACATCGATATTTGCCATGTTAAAATTTGATAGATTGCTACTATTTAAAAATGAAGTTGAAGTTTTAATGAAAAATCCAAACACAATAAAATTATATTTTTTTTACAAAATATTAAAACGTTTTAAAAATAATAAATAAATAAATTCTATTACAAAAAATAAAAAGTTTGAACCATCCTTAACGCCTAGGTTTTATAGGGCATAGATCTATGGTAGACTTATTGCTGAAATAAAATTTTCTACCGGTTTTAGTAAAGTAAAATCAATATTCGAAAGTAATGTAAGATATATTACATCCGAAACTGATGCTTCTACGTAACTAAAATTGGTAGAAAAAAATTTGGACCGTCCTTAAAGCTTAAATGTTATAAAGTATACGTAAACCCTTGGTAGACTTATTGCTGAAATAAAATTTTCTACCGGTTTTAGTAAAGTAAACTCAGTATTCGAAAGTAATATAAGATATATTACATCCGAAACTGATGCTTCTATGTAACTAAAATTGGTAGAAAAAAATTGGACCGTCCTTAAAGCTTAAATGTTATAAAGTATACGTAGACCCTTGGTAGACTTATTGCTGAAATAAAATTTTCTACCGGTTTTAGTAAAGTAAACTTAGTATTCGAAAGTAATATAAGATATATTACATCCGCAACTGATGCTTCTATGTAACTAAAATTGGTAGAAAAAAAATTTGGACCGTCCTTAAAGCTTAAATGTTATAAAGTATACGTAGACCCTTGGTAGACTTATATGCTGAAATAAAATTTTCTACCGGTTTTAGTAAAGTAAACTCAGTATTCGAAAGTAATATAAGATATATTACATCCGAAACTGATGCTTCTATGTAACTAAAATTGGTAGAAAAAATTGACCGTCCTTAAAGCTTAAATGTTATAAAGTATACGTAGACCCTTGATAGACTTATTGCTGAAATAAAATTTTCTACCAGTTTTAGTAAAGTAAACTCAGTATTCGAAAGTAATATAAGATATATTACATCCGAAACTGATGCTTTTATGTAACTAAAATTGGTAGAAAAATTTACCGTCTTAAAGCTTAAATGTTATAAAGTATACGTAATTAGCTTATTGCTGAAATAAAATTTTCTACCTTTAGAAATAAACTCAGTATTCAAAGTAAATAAGATATATTCATCCAAACTGATGCTTCTATGTAACTAAAATTGGTAGAAAAAAATTGGACCGTCCTTAAAGCTTAAATGTTATAAAGTATACGTAGATCCTTGGTAGACTTATTGCTGAAATAAAATTTTCTAGCGGTTTTAGTAAAGTAAACTTAGTATTCGAAAGTAATATAAGATATATTGCATCCGCAACTGATGCTTCTATGTAACTAAAATTGGTAGAAAAAAAATTTGGACCGTCCTTAAAGCTTAAATGTTATAAAATATACGTAGATCCTTGGTAGACTTATTGCTGAAAAAAAATTTTCTAGCGTTTTAGTAAAGTAAACTTAGTATTCAAAGTAATATAGATATATTCATCCGAACTGATGCTTCTATGTAACTAAAATTGGTAGAAAAAAAATTTGGACCGTCCTTAAAGCTTAAATGTTATAAGATATACTTAGTTCCTTGGTAGACTTATTGCTGAAATAACCAGTTTTAGTAAAGTAAACTCAGTATTTGAAAGTAATATAAGATATATTACATCCGCAACTGAGCTTCTATGTAACTAAAATTGGTAAAAAAAGTTTGAACCATCCTTAAAGGTTAAATGTTATAAAGTAGACCTAGAGCCTTGATAGACTTATCGCTAAAATAAAATTTTCTACCGATTTTAGTTAAGTAAACTTAGTATTTGAAAGTAATATAAGATATATTACATCCGAAACTGATGCTTCTATGTAACTAAAATTGGTAAAATATTTTTTCATTGCTTCCCTATCAATATTTTTATTATAAACGTCAATTATTATTGGTAAGAAATTTTCTTACCAAATACCATTCGAAATCAAATTATGCCAGGAAATTCCTTCTTGCTCACGAATATTTTGAGAAAATTATTCGTGAGCTCGAAAAAATTTCCGGAAATAATTTGACTTCTAATGGTATTACTTTTGAATATTTCTCGAATTAATTAAGAACGCAAATCAAGTAAATTTAGTTCTTTATTAAACAGAAAACACTAACAGAATAAAAGACGTTTCGTCAACAATAAAATTTTGCGACGCAAAATTTTGCGAAAACTGCACTCCTCTTATGGGAACATTAACATATAAGGGAAAGATTCAACCTAAGTATAAAAATAAAAACATCAAAAATGTTATACCAAAAAAACCTGATGATGATTACCTTTTGATCGTAACACCAATGGCAGCAATAATGGGCTCGCATACAATCACCACACGTCGTTTGTTCATAACATAAAAGCTTAAGATTTACCGGACATTGACACTCGACGCGCTCAGACAAATCAAATATAACTAAAAAAGAGAGAAACGTACTTAAAATTAAAAAATGTATATTCATTTCTGTCTTTAATAGTTATCTCTATACATTAGTAACTGATACTAAATTTTATTACTAACATTTACCTGCCTCTTGTGATATTATGTTGACAAGGAGACCAATAGAAAGTAGCTCCGACTACTCAGAACCGTAATTATCTTTATTTTTATTCATGTAATATAAGAAGAGAGATATTAAAAATGAATATTTCTGGACTTAAACCAATCATGAAAGAAATCTGAATGCATTTCCTAAAATTGCAATGTACATAAGTCATTTATTAATTAAATAAATAAGCAATCAATAGAACAAAACGTATTTTAGCTTATATACTAAAGGTCTTCTAATAATAAAACATGGGTAACTTGATAAACCCAGATAAGATAAATCATCACACCAGTAATTTGTACAATGATAAAATGTAAATATTTAAAAAGGAATTTTATGTATAACTTTAATTCTGTTGAAAAATACTTAACTCTGCTTAGTAACGGTATGTAAATAGAAAAATAAATAAAAGTGTTACTAACCTGGAAATTTTTCGTTATTTATCTCTTATTGATTATTAAAATACCAATAACTTAATTATGTTATACGTACCATCGTGCCGAAAAAAATCTGGTACAGCATAATTCTGGTTGTAAAGTAGCTCCTAGGCTATTAAGAGTATGTAAAATTTATTGAGAATAGGTTATCATTGTTATCATGCAATTATCCGGTCAAGTTAGCCCAAAACATAGGGGTCCCTTGCATAAATTCCCAAAAAGTTGATATGAACGTTAGGGATACCATCCAATATAATAAAATTGTAAAAAGTCCCCAATGATCCTATGTGTACAAAAATTTTTATAAAAGATTAAAGTTTGCGAAAATAGTTTTTTTGGATTTTTTTAGCGAAACGGTTGGTTTTATGATAAAAATAGCTTAAATAAAAATTGTAGATTATGCAATTGTTTACAAAAATTGATTTTTTACACTTACACTTCCCCAAAATTCACCATATCTGAGAAAAAGCGATTCTAAATTTTACTAAAGTTTTATTTCCTATACTATGCATGACTACGCTGCCTATATACATAATTGGATGCATAATATAAGTTAAACTATTAGTCTGCCTGATTAATACATTAATATTGAATATGAACTGAAAATAAACTCAGTCCCTCATTTAATGTGACTATGTGGCCTTAAGCAACATCTGTCTACTGCACAATTATCTACGTGACAGTGCCCGTTTACCTGTTCTTAAAAAAAAAGAAAAATTACCACTGAACATATTTTAGTCAAACAAGCTGACAGTCATCATAGAAATTGCAATTAATCAATTCGATCCAACTGATGTAAATGTTGTTGTCGGTAAAGATGTTGATCTGTTGTTATTACTTACCGCCCGAACTCCAATTGCAAAAATTATTTATTTTTTTAGACCAGGCAAGGCCTAAAACCATCGTAAATATTTTTAAATTCGAGTGTATCGGCTTATCCTAGATGTAAAATCACATTTTATTTTATATTCATTAATTGGCTGTGATACAACCTCTGCAATGTTCCGGAGGGGTAAAACAACAGCTTTTAATTAAATTAAATGTATTTGAATTTAATTAAATTTAAATAATTAAATAATTGAATCTCTTACGACACAGGCATTTTCTCGGAGAGTTGGAAAGCTGCACGTGTGTAACCTGTCCCCCAAAAAGGATCCAAAACTCTCCCTTCTAACTATAGACTTATATCACTTCTTTCTGTTGTTTGTAAAGTAATGAAAACATTCATTAATTCCCAAATCTTAAAGTATCTGAAAAACATAAGATCTTACATGATAGACAGTATGGATTCCGTCACAGAAGATCCACAGCTGATCTTCTTTCCTTTGTCTCATACAACTGGAACAAGTCCCTTGAGTTTCTTGGTGAATCCCAGATCGTTGCTCTTGACATATCCAAGGCTTTTGATCAGGTCTGGCATGACGGGCTTCTTAACAAACTTTCTTCTTTCGGTCTTTCACCTAAGCTTTGCTCTTGGCTTTCCAGTTTCCCTTCTAATCGACGTATATCAGTTACAGTAGGTGATCATTCTTCCAGCTTCTAATAAATTATTGCTGGGGTGCCTCAGGGCTCAGTGCTGGCACCCACGCTGTTTCTTCTACACATTAACGAACTTGTCTCTTCCACAATCAATTCCATTCATAGTTTTGCTGACGATAGTACCCTCCTTTTTTTAATCTTGTCGGCGTTACTTTTGAGAATGACCTCAACTGGACAAGCACATTGCATCCACAGCCTCGGGAGCTTCAAAAAAGCTTGGATTCCTCTTTTGAGCCAGAAAATATTTCTCTTCTTCCAATCTGTATACTCTGTATGTATCCCAAATCAGACCCTCTTTAGAATATTGTTCTCATGTCTGGGGAATGGCGTCCCTTACAACACTTAGCATTCTGGACTCCATTCAAAGAAGAGCCGTTCGTCTTATTAATGATCCAACGGTCACAAAAAGGCTTCCTCTTCTTGCCCACCGTCGAGCTGTAGGAGATCTGTCGCTCTTCTATAGGTATTTTCACAGCTGCTTTGCTCAGAGGAATTGGTCAGTACAATTCCTTTTCTGGCAGCTCCTAACAGAGCAACACGTAGTGCAACTTTTATGCATCCTTTTACAGATCAGTTAAAGAGGCCCCGAACTTTCCGCCTTCTTCGTTCCTTCGTCCCTAGAGTGTCAAGACTGTGGAACCTGCTGCCCGCAGAAGTTTTTCCTTCTCCTCCCAATCTCCAAATATTTAAGTCCCGTGCAAACAAACTCCCTCTCGCCATACTTAAGACACCCAGAGTACTTTAGTACTTAGGCACCAGCCTTCGTGGATTGTCCCAAGATAAAAAAAAAATTGAAAAACAAGACTAAGTCACATCTGCTAAAGTTTTTGAAGATATCAACTCTATTCCAGAAATTATGAGTACCCGCCAAAATCGGTTTCTTCTTACAGTATATGGAGCTCCAAAAAAGTCACTTACTACAAGCCAAGGTGGCTTCTGCTCAACAACATTTTTATCGAGTAAATTATCAGGTTCAACTGTGGCTTGGTAATCAACTGAACCCAAAAGAATGGGGTTGGAAGCTAATTGATAATGTATTGGAATTAATCTACACACTACTTTTACCTGCATCAGAGAAACTTCCTAATACTATTTTTTGCAAGTGCAAAAGGGGGTGTTTGGTTTTACCTAAACCGAAAATTTGGTAATTTTGCAATTACATTTAATTGAATAATTTAAGATTCGCTTATTAAATTTTTTGAAACTTGGCACGAGGGCTTTTCAGATTGGTCTCGCTCGGCGACGCAAAACCCGATTGTTTGGTGTTAAGAGCAGGTACAGTGTACAGTGTGGTGGAAATATCCCAATTAATTCAGAATAGTGAATATCAGTAAGACAATTCATATTTAAAAATATGACGTATATTTTTATTTTTAATGAATCGCACTCAAATTATTAGTCTGCAAAAGTATTTTGTCAGACACTTAACAGATTATAAGATAATGATAAATGAAAAAAATATTGCTGATATTAAAAACATAAAAACAGTGTAAAACAACTGGTTATCAGATCATACATATTATTATATTTGTTAAGTATTTAAATCTATTTGATTAGAACAGTACGAAGTGTACAAAGTACTTTGAACATTTTGGGTGTCATTCGCAAAAATTAAAGATGTCGAGGCATCATCATCATCATTCGCCGCATCGAGATGGAAAAGCTATATTGGGTAAGTTTTTATTTGGATTTTCTTGTTTACCATGGTGGACAGTAGCGGA
The DNA here is from genome assembly GCA_019359885.1 of Listronotus oregonensis. NCBI lineage: Eukaryota > Metazoa > Arthropoda > Insecta > Coleoptera > Curculionidae > Listronotus > Listronotus oregonensis. Next base: position 63,144 of record JAHBCN010001986.1, read on the forward strand.
TTTACATAAGGGGTACCCGGGGCTAATGCCCAGGGCGGCAAATTTCCTGGGGCGGCGAAGTGCATTTGTGTTGAAAGCATCTTCATATTATGATAAATAAAATAACTTTTTTTATTGTTAAAAACATGTTGGAATTATGATAAACGCTGCAATTTTGTCAACAAAAAGTTCAAGTGTCGCAAATTTTATAAATTACCAGCTGCAAAATTTTACGGGTCTGGAGACACAGTAGTGTCTCGCGTCAGTGCGCGTTTAACATATTATGGTGTGAGAATACGTCTCTCTACTCTTCTCAGTCATCATAATGTCAGCATATATTTACCTTCATATTGATCACTATTACAGATCTATTGACGCTTGACACGATTTCTACAGTGGCGGCGTAGCATTGGTTTGTTCCCGGGTCGGTTTTCTATGTGCACCCCCAAAATAAAACAACGAATCAAACACTAAACATGCTTACGTGACTTTATTTTGCTAAAATGTTCGATTACAATATCAAAATTTATTTTCCTGTCTTTTTCAATGGATAATATGGAAAGATTCGTAAGTCGCGCTGGGCTCATTGTAGATCTTAAGTAAGATTTTATCAATTATAATTTAGAGAAACGTCTTTCACAAGATGCTACTGAAACATAAATAGTCACATTGCACAATGAATTTTAGAAGTTCCAAGGTAGTCCTTTCGACCGCTTCTTGGAAAGAAATGCTAGCAGCTACTAAAAATAGTCGTAAAACCTCCAAAGTGAAATCCTCTGCAGAATATTCATCATATATTTTCGTCAGATTTGGAACTATACCACGTAGTTCTTCTTCTGTTGACGTAAGCAGTGTTTTACTTCCGCCCGCACCGTCCTCTTCGCTACTATATTAAACTAAGCTACTAACTCACGAGTGCCGCATAAGTTGGCACCAAGTTGTCACCCCTTGCTGCTTGGCACCCAGAGCGGACCGCCCCCACCGCTCCCCCTTTACGCCGCCACTGGATTTGTATAAATTCTTTTGTCACTTTTATGGATATAATACTAAAAATTATTTTGTTTTATTAGTTATTAAATGTTTCTTCTTCTCTTCTCTTGGGCTTTTTGTGCCTAATCTCTCATTATCTTTAATACCAATCCCCCATTAGTCTTGTTCCTTCTACAAGTCTGTATAACCCCAAGACTGGTTGATTAGTATATTTCTGTGGACTCATTTTCGGTTGCCCAAATAATGCCTGTCTTTTGTGATTCAACGCTTTACTTTCGCACAGGATACGGTGGCTGTTTCTTCCCTCGTCGCACATTCTGCAACTTGTGTCCCCATTGTATGAGCCTATTTTGTGTAGGTGTCCTCTTAGATTATCGTGCACTGTTAGCAGCTCTACTGTTATGCGAAGTCTATTCCTACTTGGTCTGGGTAGTTTTTCTTTCGTTCTTTTGGATGGGCTTCTTATAAAGCCTTTTCCATGTCTTATTCTACTGAGGCTACCTCAGTATTCCATGTGTTTGTTTCGGATCCATTCCCTGGTTTGACCTCGTGCTGTGGTTTTGGCCAGTTCAAGGGCAGGTTCTACTCCAAAGTATGGTGTGGGTGATTCCTGTCTCGCTAGCTCATCCGCTTTTTCGTTGCCTTCTATTCCCGAATGCGTTCTTCCAGGGCTTCCAGTTCTCTTTGGCATTCCCATGTCAGCTTGGACGTTACCTTTGGGTGGGTTTACATAATTGGTCTGTCTTGTGGAAGCGTCCAATGCTTTTAATTTTTACGGAAATTTTTCTGATGATACAAAATGTCTTCTAATTAACCAATTTGGACATATTTGGGAGATATCAAGGCGTTTTCTTTTGATTTATTTTTATTACTAGAATCCGAAGTCAAAATTGGGAGTCAAACAGCAAGAAATCGAGAAAAACCCAAAAAACCGATACGTTACATTTACCGGCAGAAACCTGCTACCACGGAATATTTGGACTACGACTATACCGGGTGTTGCTCCGCCGAGCGGGACATAGGGAATCCCATGTAAATTTTGAAGTAGTCAAATATTGGCTCCCCTAATTATTTTAGAAAAAAATGCTATTAGGATTTATTAAAGAGCACAATAAGTTCCACCCAAAATGAAAATTTGAGCATTTTCAACCAACCAGTAAAGAGTAAACTGCTTAAATACTTCTGCAACGTAGTATCTCATTATGCACCCTGTACTCTAGAAATCAATAATAAAAAAACCATATCGATTTATCAGTGACAATTTAGATCATTAATTTATAATGTTATTGCCAAAACTGAACAATTTTATACGGGAATTTCAAAAAGAATCCTCGCATTTCATTTTAGTTTACAGCTAATTCCAACACATGCACTCACAGTTACGCAAGACAATAAAACAAATTTGTCTACATTTAAAAATCAATTTATGACGAAAATATCAGGATTTAATCAAATGCTCAAATATTCCTCCATTAACTGCCAGACAATAACCCAAACGATTATAAAACTCATTTCTTACGTTGGCTAGTTGGTACATCGATATTCTGGCACATTCAGCGGAAATAGCATTCCTTAGCTGGTCTAAATTTTCATATTTTTATTGGTATAAAGCTTAGTTTTTAAATGTCCCCATAGAAAAAATCGTTTGGCGAAAGATCCGGAGACCTGGCTGCCCAAGATATTTCGTGGTTCGGGCCTATGATATCGTTATTAAATGCGTTGTTCAAGTATTCGCGCACAGCTCTGGTACTGTGTGCTGGGCAGCCATCCATTGATACCAAATCTCTTGAGTTTCACGAGCAAGGTTGTTCAAAGCAGGCAAAATTTGTTTCTCTAAAAGTTCCAGAAAGTACTCGCATTCAAATTTCGGTCAGGAAAAATGGTCCAAGGATATGGTGGCCGAAAATTCCCGCAAAACATTAATTTTTGGGATATTGAGTCCTTGTCTCAACAAATCGATTTTGGTTTTCGTTACTCCAGTACCGGCAATTTTGAATGTTGGGTTCGTTGTTCAATGTAAAAGTGCATTCGTCAGTAAAACAAATGTTTTGTAAAAAACCTCTGTCAGTGTTTGTCCTCTCCATCATCTCAAAGCAAAATTCCTGTCGTCGTATTTCGTCTCCGTATCTTAATTCTTGGTGTCTTTCGTACTTGTAAGCGTGGTATTTACATCTTTTTAAAATTCGAGATATTGTGGTGTGGTCTTGTCCAGTAATGTCCCCAGTTGTCTCGTGCTAATGTTTCCTTCGGCCTCCTCTACAAAGTATCACGTCTAAATCCCTCTCGTTTTGTACAATTTGTCTCTGATTTTCACGTCGATTTTCTTCATTTGCAATTATTGATTTCTGTGCCTGTAGTTTCAAATTTTTTATCGTCCGTTCTATTGTCGATTTACTTGGTATTGGCCTATTGGGAAAATAGGCTGCAAACATGTCCGCTACTTTCGATAACTATTTCCCTGATAAAACCATTTTATAATAGTGATTTTTCTTGATTTGAGTAGTTCATTATTTAAAAATGATGTGACATTGATCTGACAACTTGAGAGTAAGAGGTTAAATAATTTTTCTGGTATTTTATTATAAACTTCTAATAATACAGGACGCGTAAGAAGATAGGAGATTCGTAACTTATTTTAGCATTTATCTCTTAGCTGGCGGACTGAGAAGAGCTGAAATTTGTACACTGGGTACAACTTTTTGTGCTCTTTAAAAAATCCTTATAATATTTTCTTCTAAAATAATTAGGGAAGCCAATATTGGACCACTTCAAAATTTACATGGGATTCCCTATGTCCCGCTCGACGGAGCAACACCCGGTATAAACTATAAGAAATACAAAAAAAATTATAGAATAAAAAATAGAGCTTTTTAAATAGTCTATAAAAAAGGAACATAAATATTTTTAATAAGATAAATAATAAAGGAGATATAAACGAAAACGTAATTTTGACAAAAAATTTCAGTTCAAAATAGGATTTTTTTTATTTATGTGATTTTTGTTTTTTTTAATATTAATCTTTTATTTTATTTATTTAAATCCCAAATCACTTAAAATTTGTAGAAAAAATCCAAAAATAAAAAAATATAATTTTCAAATTTTTTACAGGAGTATACCTTGAAAAAATCCTAAAAATTCGGCTTTTTTGATTATAACACAAAAAATATTGCAATTAAATAAAAAGGTTATATAACTTAAATTAAAGATCTTGTAAAAATACATAGTTTTTGTCATATAAAATTTTGTGTATCTTTCATAGTTTTTAAGATATTAACGTTTTAATTAAAAAAAAAGTTAATATCTGAAATTACGCCTTTTCTTGATATTTTGCTGTTCGACCCCCAATTTGGACTTCAGATTCGTGTTTAGGAAAAAAAAACTTAGTCCGACACCCAGCAGACACCACTTTTTTTGTGGACCTGTGGTAATTCATTAAGACCAATTTTAGCACTACAAAAATATTATCTTTTATCATAAAACCGAGTTTAGGTTTTTACAACTTGTTGAATCTGATACCAGTTTTCTTATATTTCATATTTTTTAAGGTAGCATAGTAGGAGGAATTGCAGGAGGCATCGCAGCTGGTGTCGCAGGCGCTATTACGAAAGAAGTGACCCATCATGCTTTAGAAGAAAGAGAAACCCATCATCATTACTATGCTCCTCCACCACCTCCTCCGACTGTACAGGTACAATACGTTGCGCCACCACCGTCTGCGCCTGTACAACATATGGGACCACCGCCTATACAAGTGGTAGTACCTCCTTATGGGTATCCTCCATGTCACCATTATAGATTTACCCATGGTTGTTTACACTGCCGAGATTGGACTTGGTAAGAAAATTTCCCTAAAGTAGTAAATTATTACAGATGCTTTTATTTACATTACAGGGAGGTAAGGTTAATTCGTACAAAAAGTGGCACATTTTTGCACATTTTTTGGGTCGGCACATGGTGCCCCTCATAACTAGGTGCTAAATCGATCATCTGAAGTCAAAAGACCAAAGTTTTTTCGCTAGATAATTTCTTTCCCCGGATAGCGCTGTAAGATTTTTTCGAAATTTCAATTTTTCACCTTTTGGAAACACTTTGAACACTAAAAAATTTGGTACGTAAAAACGTATCTACATAAGCGAGTTTTATGGGCTTACCGCTGTATCTTCGTTAGTTTTGCTCCGATCTCTCTCAAATTTTTACACAATATTCCTAAAAAGTTCTCCATTTAGAATATCAAATTTAAAAAATGCAAAAAAAAGTTTAAAAACCTTACTCCTCCCCTTAAAAATGCAATGTAGGAAGCCTAGATCAAATTCTTCACAAGGACTTAAAATTTCATCCGTATAAATACCAAATGGTACAACATCTTAGTTATCAAGATAAACACACCAGAATAGCTTTTTGTCAAAAATTTTGAAATTTACATCAAGGGAGACATCCACAATCTTTTAATAAGTGACAAGGCAAATTTCTATTAGGTTCATAAAGAGAATATTAGGTATTGGTCAAAGGGAAACCCTCAAGAAATCATTAAAAACAATCTTCATTTTCCAAAAGTTATAAAACTTTTTAGTGTAGTAATTTTCATAGCATTATATCATATGCGACAGTGCTGTGGGGAGATTCGGTGGGTAGGGATAGGGTTTTTGTAATTCAAAAACGAGTTTGCGGGTTCTTGCAGGAGGGGATGAAAAATCTCATTGTAGACCCTGGTTTAAAACACTTAAAAGTATGACTTTACCATCAGCGTTTATATTTAATTGTTTATTAATTGTTAAAGAGATTTTTGCTTTGAATTCAGATTTTCATAATTATAATATCAGAAACATCATTTGGTGATACAATTTTATCGACTTTCTAGAACACAGCAACCTGTTACTTTTACCGCCATTAAACTGTTTAATGTACTGCCAGATCATGTTAAGCACCTGGAGTTAAAGAAATTTAAACATAAGACAAATAATTTTTATCAAGATTTTTTTACTTACAACTCTTTGGATTTTTAATTTATATTGTTGCATATTCTTGTCTTTGAGTTGGAATGCTGTGTATTTTGTTTGTTATTGAAAGACTAGATAGTATTTTTATATTTAATGTGATTTGTATTTACTGACAATTAGAAATGAATCCTGATACGTAACGTGTGCTAATAAACTTAGTTATTTATTTATTGTTTGGTGTGCATGGCATTACTGGTCCATATTTTTTTGAAGATGGAAATAACCATTCTCTATCAGTGACGTCTGAGCGTTACGTAAATATGCTAGAGACGTTTTTTATTTCTGATTTAGAAAGATGGAGATTACTAAACAATGCGTTATTATTCCAGCAAGATAAAGTAACAGCACACTCAGCTAGAAACTCTGTGAGAGTTCTACGAGAAGTGTTTAACGGGCATCTTATTTCGCGATTTGGGAATTTAAATTGGCCTCCTAGCTCTCCAGACTTAACTCCACCAGACTTTTTTCTGTGGGACTATTTAAAGGCAAAAGTTTTTGCAACTCGTCCAAAAAACATCCAAAAACAAAGTTCATTGCAAGAAGTTCTGCAAATAGATCAATTTTCTTACCCCAACTTGAATCATTTCTTGTTCAATCTTGAAAAATGCATGTTGATGGCGGTTACTTAAAAGTAAGGCTGAGCCGATACCGATACTCAGTATCGGATATCGGCCGATACTTACTAATTTCCGATACTCGTCGATACCTAAATTTTCAGATACAAATGTTTCTGAGTTCAGATACTGTTCTTTTTCGTGTTAAATCGGTCGGAAATCGTCGTCGCTTGCCTTCATCGCCATTCAATGACAGAAAACATTTTTTAAAATAAAAATGGGTTAATTATTTTTATTGACGTTATTTCATGTTCCTAATTTTTTTTAATTTTAACTTCTGAAATATTTGTTTTACGGTTTCGTTGTTTCTTACTCCAAAAATTTTGACACATGTCGCACAGTGACTGGCTACTTGCTGAAAAAGTAGTTAAAACATTGAAACCGTTTCAAGAAGCTACAAAGACGCTAAGTGATCATTCTTCTTCTTTAGTGGATATTTTTTCTCTAACTAAGGGCATCAAAACTGCTTTTAAACATTATTCAGAAGTAGAAGGTGTAAAATCACTGGCAAACAAATTAGCAGGACTGAAGAACCGCTTCAGTTTTATAAAACAAAATAATCTTTATTTAATTACTACGGTCTAAGATCCTCATTATAAAGGTGAATTCCTTACCGAAAAAGAAGAGAATGGATGTGTTTTATCAAAAAAATAATGGATGTGTGTAAATATAAATAAATAAAAACATTCTTTAAAAAAAAAAAGTTTTTATCTGAATGTCAGATATTTTTATATACATTATCGGTATCGGAGTTAAAGGTAACGAAGTATCGGTATCGGTATCTGAAATGCGGTATCGGTACAGCACTAATTAAAAGACATAATTTTTTAAAATTAGGATAAGGTCGTATGTAACAGTAAATCCCAAAGAGTAAATTACAATTACGTGTAATAAAAGGTTTGTTTTATAAAGATTTTTGAACTATTAAAATGGGTAGTCTATTATAGGAAACCCAAAAATTTTAAAAACTTAAAATTTAATTTTTTGTTATTTTAGGTCTCCTCCCGGGCCCCCCCCCTTCTATCGGATACCCTCCATGCAACCATAGTAGTTACACTCATGGCTGCCATCACTGCCACAGTTGGAGATGGTAGTCAAATAACTGAAGATTATTAATTATAAGTTGTTTATTATTTGTATTATTTGTCTTAGCTGATCCAAGTTGATTTTCTTTAGCTCGTTCGGAAAAAAACTGACAAGTTTATACCGCGATGCATAATTTACAAAAATACTTTACTTTCTTAATTCATTTAACTTGTAAAATTAATTTTAAAAGATTTGAACATGCTTAAAAACCTATTTAATTTATTGAAGTCAGTTGAAAATTTGCAGGAGATGGTAGGAAAGCTCGTGAACAATTTTAAGTAGGTTCTTGAGTCACTTGAGTGAGTAAAGAACCTACTCAAAATTGTTCACGAGCTCTCGGACTATATCGTAAGTAAGGGGAGAGGTAACTTATCTAAGATTATTTGATTTATTTGGGTAAATAAAACGTCAGCCGCCAGCTAGGAATGTTGGTATATGAATAGTTAGCACTGCTGTTTGGGTGATAAAAAAATGTTACATGTTCAAAATATTACATAGATAAATATTTAAATTATTTTCTTATAGGTACTTAAAAAAAACTGTAATATATCGAAATGTTCAACAACTTCGGAAGTAATTGTTTTATTTATTTGAGATGTATATAAATTATATTAATTCAAATCATATTCTTTAGAATTCTTTAAATGGATGACCATTTCACATTTTTTTAAAGGTGAAATGTATATATACCAGGGTCCACAGCTCACCTCCTTCTTATGTAGCTCATTTATTATTTACTATGAAACTTTCATATTTTTGCAGACGTTACCTTTAACACACGGTGCATTTCAGGAAAATAATTTTGGTTATACAGATTATCACAAAAAAGTGCTTATTTTCCACGATGGTGCATTTGCAATGGAACACTGTATATTTTTGTATATTTTAGGTACCTCCTGTGGTTATTTATATTTCATCAAAATTTTGTCAACATCGGTTCAGTAATTTCAGAAAAAAAAATAAAATATAAAAAAACCGTTTGCACCATTAGTTTAAAAATAAATAAAAATACCAATAGTCCTTGATTAATAAAATTGACAAGACTTTATTAAGTAACGTAATATTAGTCGCTTAGGTCATGTTTGGTTAATTCGAACTTCATGGGGTATTAAAATTTGGTGTCAAACTCTTTAGAGCTTGAAAGCACTTTATTTTTCTTATTTTAAATTTGAGCCCCTGTATATTTTTTAGGTCATTAGATGCGGAATTAAAAAACAAACATTTTTCTAATTATAACCTATCGAAATTCTTGCTTACATTAAAAGTTATTCGTTGAAAACTCATCTTAGTATGTATTTTAATAGTAATACCATTGAATAAAAATGATAGGTGGCTATGAAAAACACTTTGACATTAGAGTTTCTAATAACGTTAATCATTACCCTAGAAATTGGTTTAATTTACCTAAATCTTAGCCAAAAGTATTAAAAATTAAAAATGAATAATTATTTAACATTTAAAGTTTCTCCTAAATTAATTTAATTCAATTAATAAAAAATAATAATTTACTCAACGAATTTTATAATACGTCAAGATAAGATTTTGTAGTATTAATCCAATGTCAATTAATTGTTTTCATAGCCACCACACTTTTATTCAATGGTATTACTATTAAAATAGATGCCAAAATGAGTTGCGGCAAATAACAATGTTAGGAAATTTCGATAGATCTACTAATTAGAAAAATATTCTGCGTAACGATCTAAAAATATACAGGAGCTGTTCTTAAAGAAAAAATAAAGTGCTTTCAAATTTGAAAAGTTTTGACAGCAATCTGGACACCTGTAGGGATAATTAATAAGTAATCTTCGGGTACTTAATAATATGTTCATGATTAATTCTAGTAATCAAGCACTGCTGGTATTTTTATTCATTTTTAAATTCAGTAGAATTAGCTAATTTTGTATTTTAATTTTTTTCTCTGAGAACCTGAACCAGTGTTAATTATAGAGAAGAAGATAAGAGAAACTACAAAGAGTCCTAAATATACAAAAAAACACACAGTGTTCCATTTAAAAAAAAATGCACCATCGTGACGTCACACTTTTTTGTGACACCCTGTATAACCAAATTATTTTCTAGTACACCGTAGGTTAAAGGTAACGTCTACCAAAATATGAAATTTTACGATAAGTAATAAATGAGCTACATAAGTGAGCTGCGGGACCTCTTCTATGGGGACATTCAAGTCCAACGGATCATATGCGCCATCAAAATTAGAATGAAGCAATTGAGATAAAGAAGGGCTCAAATTGTTTGTTTAGATGAGAACTCAATATGGCGGTTGGAGGCTGGAGAAAAATCAAATGTCTAGTAAAAAATACTTGCAAAAATAAAAATTTGCAACTGATCGGGTCGAATTTTGGCTTAGATTACAGTTGACTTCTCTAAAAAGTTGGTGTGGTAGGTTGCCAAAATCCAATATGGAGAACCCAATATGCCGGTTAAACTCCAATATGGTGGCCGCATTTTTGAAAATCAATCGATTTGCCTCAAATTTGATATACGAGTTTTTGGGGTTTCTGATTACGAATTTGAGGTCAGATTATCAAAATCCAAGGTGGCTGATCCAAAATGGCGGATGAATTTTTTAAAAATCGACCGATTTGCACCAAATTTGGTATATGGAAATTTTTGGGGATGCTGATTACAAATCTGGGATCAGACTATCAAAATTCAAGTTGGCGGATTTGAGATGGTGGATCCAAGATGGCGGATCCAAGATGGCGGATCCAAGATGGTGGATCCAAGATGGCGGATCCATTATGGCGAACTTTTTTTTGAAAATTAATCAGTTTGGTTACAATTCCTGATCAGCGTTCCAAAAAACCTATGTACACCAAATTTGCTGCAAATCGATTGATTTTCAAAAAAATTATCCGCCATCTTGGATCTGCCACCTTAAATTTTGCTAATCTGACCTCGGATTCGTAATCAACTACAAATATGATACAAATCGGCTGATTTTCAAAAATGCAGTACCATATTGGATGGCAATTTCGATATATATATATATATATATATATATATATATATATATATATATATATATATATATATATATATATATATATATATATATAATTAATATCAAAAGGTAGAAATTCTTTGGGCATAGAGGCTCCTTAATAAATGAAAGATAAAATAAAATATCTGGTAGGTATGATTACTCCAGGTTGGTTGTTTTAAAATTACGAGGCCTCCAAATATATGGATAACCCGGGTCCAGCCAATCCAGACTACACGTGTTTTCACCCTTGTTGGGGATGGTCACACCGAATGTAGGCCGTAGACACCCTGAGAAGAGTAAACCAGTTACCCTTTTGAACATCTGGAATAACCCTTTGAAGCAACTAGCGCCATCTCGTCAAGTAACTTCAAACAACCAATCTTAGAATCGACAGATTGGTTGTTTGAGATACAAGTGAATAACATGAATTCTAACGTTCAACTGTATTATGTTACAGATGTTCAAAGTCAACTCGTTACTCTTCGGGGGTACGGCTTCCGTTCCGTGTGGGCTCGGCTCCCAACAAGGAGTGAGCTGCATGTGATCGGCGGACCGGGATATCCATATGTTTGGAGATCGCTATTTAAGACAACCAATCATACCGGGGTATTTTATTTATCTTTCATTTAATAAGGCATACTATGCTTGAAATTTCTACCTTTGATATTATTGCAAGGCTCAAGAACTTTAATTTTATTTATATATATATATATATATATATATATATATATATATATATATATATATATATATATATATATATATATATATATATATTTAGTTTTTGTTTTCCTGACCGTGTTATTAAATTAATAATTTTTAATTCTCCCTAGGTTTTCGGTCATTTTTTTAAAAATTAATTTGAAATAAAATTAAAAGTCTGTAAATATATTTATTTGTAAGTCTGTTTATAAATAAATTATTAATTTTGTATTGTTAAACTTCTTTTCATGATTTAGGTCATTAATAATAAGAAACCTGTTGGACATGTTTGCATAGGTTTTTACAACTCCTCTCTATTTTATTATTTTATTATCATATTTCCAGAAATAGTTATTCGTCCAAATATATTCCTTAGATTTAATAAATAGTTTAATAATGCTTTTTTCCATCAACATATCATCTACCAGGACCAACCATGACAATGATTACATCCATGAAAGCGCGACCTGTGACCACATGGTGGACCGTAATATGCTGGTGGTGGACCATAATATGCTGGTGGAGGTCCATAATAAGCAGGTGGTGGCCCATGGTGGTGATGATGGTGGTGGTGACCATGATGGTTTGGTTCTAAAAGGTGGTGCACTATTTCTCCGACTACGCTACGGTGACCATGGTGGTCGTGATGGTGATGATGACCATGGTGGTGATGACCGTGATGGTGGAAAAAACCCATGTTTATTTTGGCGTTACTGAAATTCAAAAAAAGCAGAATAAAATAAAATTATGATAATAACAAAGAATAATAGTTTTTTACTAACAATAAGTAAAGTAAAACATGGATTTTGAAGATACAGTTGGGAATTTTGTCTACTATTGTGCGATAAATTCTTACTATTATTAAACCAATATTTTTTGTATATTAAAGATACTATTTCTAAAATATCAATAAAAGAAAGTGTTAAAATTCTTTTTGATATAAATAATGAGTCTTTGAATTTAGCTTTACAAATTTATCGCTCTGCCCTTCTTTGCAATAAAAACACTGGATATAATAATAATGCTTTTGCTGAGTTTTTTCAGTCCACTTATATTGAATCCTCAACTCCCCAATTTACTAATGAAGAAAACTTAAACATTTTATCTTCTCTTTCTATACCTATGGTAGAGGAAAATGTCGTATTGCAGGCAATTAAGGGTCTTAAGCCTAAGTCCACTGCTGGTCCAGATGGCATCCCGGCTTTTTTCGTTAGGGACTGTGCCACTGTTTTCGCAAAACCACTAACTGAAACTTTTAACTTATCTTTGGGTTCCTCCTGTTTTCCGGAGATCTGGAAGAGCTCCAGAATATCCCCAATATTTAAAAAGGGTGATAGGTGTAACGTAAGGGATTATAGATCAATTGTGATATCAAATAATTTTCCCAAAGTTTTTTAAATAGTTTTACATAAAATAATTTTTGCTTACAGTAAACGGACTATAATTAATGATCAACATGGGTTTTTCCAAATCGCTCAACAATTACCAACCTATTAACGATTAAGCAGTATATCTCAGAAAGTCTGGATTGTGGTGGTCAGGTTGATGTTATTTATACAGATTTCTCTAAAAGGGGTTTGACCAGCTCGACCATGGTATTTTGCTTGCAAAGTTGCATAGCTTTGGTCTGAATAATAATTTACTACTTTTTATAAAATCATATTTAATTAATAGGCAACTGACAGTACAGTACCGTGGCTTTCAGTCTTTTAACATACGTGCTACTTCCGGAGTGCCGCAAGGTTCAGTCCTTGGACCTTTATTTTTCAACATCTTTGTGAATGACATCACCAAACATATTAAATCCAATAAACTTCTTTACGCTGATGATTTAAAAATATATTGTCAAATTGACTCTTGGGAGGATTGTGTGAGTCTGCAGGATGACGCGGTTACTTTAAGTCGGTGGTGTGATGAAAATAAGCTGCCTTTAAATATAAAAAAAATGTTGTACGATGACGTTTACTCGGAAAATGACACCGATTAATTTTCCTTATAAAATTAACAAAACTGAACTGCAAAAATGCTCTCACTTTAAGGATTTGGGAATCACTTTTGATGCTAAGTTGTCTTTTGTAAATCATATTAATGAAATTGTGTTAAGTTCTTATAGAAGCTTGGGCTTTATTTTGCGTAATTCAAGGGACTTTAGTGATATAAAGTCGTTAATTGTTCTGTTTAATGCCTTTGTGCGTTCTAAGCTGGAGTATGGCTCTCTTATTTGGTACCCGGCCTATGAAGTTCATTCTAGTAGCTTAGAAAAGATTCAGAGACGTTTTGCTAAATATCTTTGGTTTAAACTGGATGGTACTTATCCACTTACTGGATTTCCAAATGATGTTTTGTTAAATAGATTTAACTTAGTGACTCTTTCAAGACGTAGAGAATATTCTTCAATAATTTTTCTTCATAAATTATTAAACAATAAAATAGATTGTCCTGATATTTTAAGTAAAATTAAATTTCACGTGCCGTCCTTACAGACTCGCATTAGTCATTCCTTTTTTATTTGCAGTTCCACGAACAAACCTATTATGTTTTCGCCAATTCATGTAATGTGTAGAAACTATGAAAAAAGAAAGCATGATCTTGATATTTTTTCTTGTAGTTTATTTAAATTACGAAGCATTTATTTAAATGTTAATTGATTATTTCTAGTCTTAAAATATGAAAGAAAAGTGATTATAATCTACAAAGTGTGTATATTTGAGAACTGTTCTTTGTTTATCTTATGGTAACTATTGTTAAACACTGTATTTTATTATTAATATTATCTGTCTGTAACTATTTATGTCGAATTTCCTACCCTATAATTGGAAAACTCTGTCTGGGTAGTTGTATTATAAATAAATAAAATAAAATAAAAAATAAAATACTGATAAGAATTTTAAATATCATATCTTAACATCGATTGAATTAAAAAAAAATAGATTTCAAAATAGAAAATTTTTGGATATAAAAACAGATACATAAATTAGTACAACTTACGTTTAAAAAAAATGGTATACCAAAGACTTGTCTGAAATGTTTGTTTTTGGGTTTCTTGATGGTGAATCAGATCGATTACTAATTGTTATCTGATATTCTTTTTTGTTTTATACGTTGTTTCAGTTAATAGTTTTAATCTTATCATTTCTAATACATAATAACAAATCGCGATGAGTCATGCTGTGTTCCTGGATTTTCAAACATAACCCGGAACTGTATTCTTAGAACTAAATGAATATCCCTAGCCGAAATAGGCGAGTTTCATATTTTTCCTAATGGTACTAAAATGTGTACTTTTAGTAGCGTCAATGAATACATAAAACAGCCAAAATTTGGAAGTCCTCAAAAATGACTACGATTTTGATATGTTTTTAATTATTTTGCTTTTTTATAATATTTAAAATAAGAAGCCTATAGAAGAGACAAACAAATATTTATATTGTTTAAACAATATTTATGATATTTAAATGGAAACATTTTTTTTAAATCGCTGTAACTTTTTAAATATTAATTTTTGTCATTTTTACAAGGAATCTTTATGTAGATAATTAAATTTCCTACAAAAATAGTTTTATATTAATTTCCCATATTTTTCATAGTTTCTAAGATATCGCGAACTTTAATTTCTGTTAGCAAAAATTTTACCCCATTTCCGGACCCAGAAAAGAAGAAGAAGAAAAAAAACATAAAATAAATGTACATTACAAAATTAGAAATTAATATATTTATTTAGAATTTAAACAACCCCAAGAAACATATTTTATATTAGATATTTAAGAAAATATAATAAAATTCAAATACATAATGTTTCATCAAGTGAAGAGGTGTTCATCAGAATTTTTGAAATATTTTATTGTTAAAAATTTTCTGCTCTACTCACTTTTACAAAAAATAGGAAATTTAATTTTAATTTATATTTTGCGTCTCGGAGGTTTTATTTTCTTTAAGTGGTGGGTGGTTATCGAAGTCACTTCGACTGCAAACAATACAAGCCGGTGAGCAATAAAGGCCACTTTTTCTGCAGACACATGCTGAACCGCATCCTATTTTGCAGAAGCAAAATATGATTTTAAGACGTTTAGGTGCTGCTGGTTGCGTCATTTTTAGTTTTTTAAATAATCGTCTCTTTGCCAACCCCATTCTTCAGGAGGGATTAGAAAATTAATTTTTCATTGCTGGACTTGTAAGTAGACTCTTTGGATATGTTGTTTTGTTGCATCCTTTGTCGGGAGTAGTGAATGAAGTGTATTTTTTGAAGCTAATGCTATGAAACGATTGTATCAGGGTTGAGTTTCATCTTGTGATCAATAATCTTTTAGAAAGATATACCTAGTTCCTTAAAGCACCTTTTACATTGTTGAAATTATACAACTATACATCTCATTATTAAAAGAGATTTACTTAATTTTTGAATAAACTCGTTGTAAGGCATTATTTTTAAGTGGTTTAAAAAAACATTTTTTATCATCTAAGAGTCTGCTTACAAGTCCAGCAATGAAAAATTAATTCTCTGTTCCATCCTAAAGAATGGGGTTGGCAAAAAGACGATATAATGTAAAACCAGTAACCACCTAAAAACGTCTTAGAAATCATATTTTGCTCCTACAAAACAGAATGCGGTCCAGCATGTGACTGCAGAAGTGGGTGGCCCACCGGCTTGCATTGCTTGCAGTGGAAGTGACTGCGATAGCCACCCACCACTTGAAGAAATATCCGATACGCAAAATATAAATAAAAATTAAATTTTTAGATATGTGATTAAAGCAGAAAATTTTTAACATTTAATAAAATATTTTTAAAATTCTGATATAATAACTCTTCAATTCATGAAATTTTATTTATTTAAATTTAATTAATTTTCCTAAATATACAATATAGAATGTTTCTTAGAGTTGTTTAAATCCCAAAATAAATATATAAATTTCTAATTTTGTCAGGTAAATTTATTTTATGTTACTATTATGCAAAAAAAATCTTGTAAACAATTATCGAAAATGGAGTAAAATTTAAAAAATTGAAGTTCACGTTATCTTGGAAAGTATAAAATAAGAAATAATACTTAATAACCTTAAAATAACGAAAAATAACGAAAATAATATTTAAAAAGTTTTAGCGATTTAAAAAAAAAAAATGTTTCCATTTAAATATCAAAAATATTGTTTGAACAATATAAATATTTGTTTGCCCCATTCCAAAAGGTTTCTGATTTTGAATTCAGTGCTTTCATTTCAAAACGAACCACCCAAATATTTTTAAAAAAAAAACACTCCAAAAAAACAAAGAAACACGTCGATTTAGATATACAGGGAAGTTTAATTTCATTGATAAAATTTTATCAATCACCTCCTAACCTCAGTTAACCCACTTTGATATGTCAAATGGCAACCCCCATAGTGTGACACATTTTTTAAGCGGCATGAAATTTGCTATCCAACAGTACTAAGAATTTTAAAAAATAGATGAACGTAGAAGCGACTTAAGTAAAAATGTGTGTTAATTAGTTTATCGTGTTCAAATAATTTATTTTATAAAATGCTCAAAATGTGCGCCGTTATTGGCGAGACAAGCTTGTTTTGAAATTCCTCGCAGACTATTTTAGTGTACATTCATTCCAATTATTATTTTTGTGTTACCTGCTACAGCAAAACACTGCAATAGCACAAGTTTTTAAGACGTTTAGGAACCAGTTAAAATATTACTGTTAGGATTGTCATTTTGACATCGTTAGTTTAAAATTAAGAATCTTGATTTTAAAATGGTGTATACTCTAGCAGAGAATAGAAATAATTTTCCTATATGGGGCTGAAGACTCGGGGTAGAACCGCCAGAGTATTCAATGAGAGCATTAAAATAAACGTGGGGCAAATATGTAATGGAATTGGTGCGAAGTTTGAAGACTTCTGATCAGCTTAAAGAAAAGTACTAATAAAAGGGGTTTAGACGAAGCACGCCAGGTTGAGGTACTAGGACAGTTCAAATAATCCGACTTTGGGCCTATTCCAAAAGTTTCTAAGCTGACTAATATTTCTACGGGTTCCGTGCACAAAATTTTGAAAAAAAATAAGTTTTTCCATACAAAATACAAATTCTTCATGAACTCAACGAAGACGATTATGATAGAAGAAAGAATTTTGCGAATCAATGTGCCAAAGATTGAGAGACCCTCATTTGGGGTCAAAAATATCTGCTTTTCAGAATCAACTTTTTTTTAAATGGAATTTTAATAGACATAACTGCAGATATTGGGATAATGAAAATCCGCATATTTCAGGAAGGACATACTCAATTTCCAGAGAAGATTAACGTTTGGGGTATTCATGGAAACGAAATTATCGGCTTCTTTCGGGAAGAAAATTTAACTGGGCAACTGTATCTGAACCTTTTTGGAAAATCGATATACCCTTCTATCGTCCAATCTTTGGAAAATCAGGTGGATGAAAATGGTGCTATGGAACTCAGTGAAAATAATTTGCATTTCCAGAAGATGGATTCCCCACTATGCTTTAGCAGTTGATGGCTGAATGAACAGTTCCAGGCACATGGATAGGCAGACCCAGTGCATTGAATGCCAGCACGGTCTCCAGACTTAACTCCTCCCAGACTTTTCCTCTGGGTTTATTAAAAAGTAAAGTGTACAAAAAAGCCACCTGCAAATTTAAAACTTAAATGTAGAATTACACTAGAATGCAGAGGTATTTCCAAAAACAAACTTTCGCCAACGTTCGCGAAGAATTTCAAAACAGAATTTATTATTGTCGCCAATAACGGCGCACATTTTGAGCATTTGATAAAATAAATTATTTGAACACGATAAACTAATTAACACACATTTTACTTCTAAGTCGCTACGTCCATCTATTTAAAGTTCTTGTCTGTTGGATAGCAAATTTCATGCCGCTACAATGAAAGTGCACATATGGGGGTTGCTGACATAGTGAGGTTAACTGGAGGTTAGGAGGTGACCGATAAAATTTTATCAAATGAATTAAACTTCCCCTTATCTAAATCGACGGTTTTTTTTTTTTGTGAGTGTTTTTTAAAGATATGGTTCGTTTTTAAATAAAGCACTGTATAGAAAAACAAGATAAAAAAAAAAATTAAATCAGAGCTGTTTTTGAGGACTTTCAACTAAAATGCTTTATTGACGCTACTATTTGTTTGATTTGGAATTGTATCACTCGTTTTTAACTAAATCTAACAAGGGTTGTTCTTTTTACAAAAAATTGGTCAGATGAATGTCAAGTAACAAGTTGCGGTATTATTAACCGAGATAATGAAAGACATTGGAACTTCACCACATGGTTCTTTTTATTTCCAAAAAAAAAGGACGCTATTCTTGACCATTCCTTTTTCGATCCGTCAAACGTTAATAAATTAAAAGAAAATTGACGGATCCTAAAAAATGCAAAAGACCAAGAATAGTGCCGCTGGTATCTGTTTTGAAGAAAATATAAATGCAAATATATATCTGGACATACTCCTATCAAACCTTTTCGATATAGAGTGTTTAAATGCTCACTTTAGAAACCCTTGTATAGGAACATATGGACCTATAAGGTGGCCACCACGATCTACGGATCTAACACCTTCAATTTTTTTTTATTTTTTGGAGTGTTGAAAAATAATCTCGATTCATCTTACTGCACAAAATTAGTGGTTATGTGCTTTATTTCCTCGACTAAGAATCCATACCATTCCATTCAGCTTATTTTTAGTATTTTTTTTAACAATTTACCCTAATTGTGAAGTTTCTGATGATGAGAGTAATTTGTGAGTATTTCTAAATATATTTAATAGGAAATCGGTTTAGTTGGCAACACTGCGCAAATCATAAAACGTTTTTGGAAACAAAAATCAGAAAATTATTTTAACACTATAGATATGAATTTGTGAAGTGGTTTATTTGCGCCAAATTCAATTGGATCAAGTGCGCTTTATTTTGCACGTATTTTATTAAAAACTTACTTTAGGTAAAAATAACATTTGAGTCGAATATTATAAAATTGTAAGGTTGTTATTTCATTCCGCATTCGCCATTTTAGTGATTGGTTAATATTTTTGTACTGAAATATTTTTTATTAATTCTAAAATTATTTGTTATCTTATACCTTATAAAATATATGTTGCATAGTATATTATTTAACACGAAAATTTAGGTTGCTTCCTGGAAAAATGCACAATCTAGTGGAAAGATTATACCAATAGTAGCATTATTTTTATTATCAAAACCTTGAAGCCAGGCTGTTTTTAAACATTATAACTTTTTGTTCATCTTAATAACTCCTTATTTAGAGAAGATATTAAGATTTACACTAGGACATATTTACATTAAGTCTTATGTAAAAATAAGCTGCTGCATACTTTTTGGCGCTATGATGCTTATAGGGCTTCAAATAGATTTTGAAAATGTATTAAGGAATGTAAAATTTGATCGAGAAAATGTATTAGGTCTATATTTAAGGAAAATCAAAAAGGTGTTTAGATTATTTTCCAAAGTAAAAACTTGGTTGAAAAATCCCAAAATATTTTAAAGAAATGTGAGGAAATTTTGGAAAAGAATAAAAACGCAAAAAAATTAAATGTTTTTAAATGTCCAAATATATTTAAAAATATGTACAGAAATTTTCACTTAAAATACATTTGAAACACTGATGGGGTTTAAGGCAAGAATTTTTGTTTCCCCAAAGTTCTGCTCTTCTACAAAATGCATAAAAACTGGGTCCATTTTATAATCTTGAAACCACAGATCACACACACCAAACTTGCAATGACAGAGATAAACCTATACCGGGTGTTGCTCCGTCGAGCGGGACATAGGGAATCCCATGTAAATTTTGAAGTGGTCCAATATTGGCTCCCCTAATTATTTTAGAAGAAAATATTATTAGGATTTTTTAAAGAGCACGAAAAGTTGTACCCAGTGTACAAATTTCAGCTCTTCTTGGTCCGCCAGCTAAGAGATAAATGCTAAAATAAGTTACGAATCTCTATCTTCTTAGCGCCTGTATTATTAGAAGTTTATAATAAAATACCAGAAAAATTATTTAACCTCTTACTCTCAAGTTGTCAGATCAATGTCACATCATTTTAAATAATGAACTACTCAAATCAAAAAAAAATCACTATTATAAAATGGTTTTATCAGGGAAATAGTTATCGAAGAGTAGCGGACATGTTTGCAGACTATTTTCCCAATAGGACAATACCAACTAAATCGACAATAGAACGGACGATAAAAAAATTGAAACTACAGGCACAGTAATCAATAATTGCAAATGTGAAGAAAACCGACGTGAAAATCAGAGACAAATTGTACAAAACGAGAGGGATTTAGACGTGATACTTTGAGGAGGCGAAGGAAACATTGCAGAGACAACTGGAGGACATTACTGGACAAGACCACACCACAATATCTCGAATTTTAAAAAGATGTAAATACCACGCTTACAAGTACGAAAGACACCAAGAATTAAGAGACGGAGACGAAATACGACGACAGGAATTTTGCTTTGAGATGATGGAGAGGACAAACACTGACAAAGGTTTTTTACAAAATATTTGCTTTAATGACGAATGCACTTTTACATTGAACAACGAATCCAACATTCAAAATTGCCGGTACTGGAGTAACGAAAACCAAGGACTCTATATCCACAAAATTTGTTTTGAGAATTTTCGGACACCATTATCCATTGGACCATTTTTCCTTGACCGAAATTTGAATGCAGAGTACTTTCTGGAACTTTTAGAGGAACAAATTTTGCCTGCTTTGAACAACCTTGCTCGTGAAAATCAAGAGATTTGGTATCAAATGGATGGCTGCCCAGCACACAGTACCTAGAGCTGTGCGCGAATACTTGAACAACGCATTTAATAACGACATCATAGGCCCGAACCACGCAATATCTTGGCCAGCCAGGTCTCCGGATCTTTCGCCAAACGATTTTTTTCTATGGGACATTTAAAAACTAAGCTTTATACCAATAAAAAATATGAAAATTTAGACCAGCTAAGAAATGCTATTTCCGCTGAATGTGCCAGAATATCGATATACCAACTAGCCAACGTAAGAAATGAGTTTTACAATCGTTTGGGTTATTGTCTGGCAGTTAATGGAGGAATATTTGAGCATTTGATTAAATCCTGATATTTTCGTCATAAATTGATTTCTAAATGTAGACAAATTTGTTTTATTGTCTTGCGTAACTGTGAGTGCATGTGTTGGAATTAGCTGTAAACTAAAATGAAATGCGAGGATTCTTTTGAAATTCCCGTATAAAATTGTTCAGTTTTGGCAATGACATTATAAATTAATGATCTAAATTGTCACTGATAAATCGATATGGTGTTTTTAATTTTTGATTTCTAGAGTAAAGTGCATAATGGGATACTACGTTGCAGAAGTATTTAAGCAGTTTACTCTTTACTGGTTGGTTGAAAAATGCTCAAATTTTCATTTTGGGTGGAACTTATTGTGCTCTTCAATAAATCCTAATAGCATTTTTTTCTAAAATAATTAGGGGAGCCAATATTTGACTACTTCAAAATTTTCATGGGATTCCCTATGTCCCGCTCGGCGGAGCAACACCCGGTATACATTTTTATGGATAGAAAGAGAACAAATCGTAGCAAGAGCCTGCCTGATCTAGCCATTCGAAAATCCGATTAAAGACAAATGTATGTCAATTCACAGAAGACAATTTCCAAACGATTTGCTTATAAAACTAAACCTCGAGACAGTAATGAAATTTTTCAGACGAGGTTTGTATTTTTATTTTCAACTTGTAATTTCTTTGGCAAAAACTCAAAGATTTTATTATACGAAATCCTACATATCTTGTCAAAGAACTTTGACACTTTCAAGATTTTAAAAATTCATATTACATATACGGTTGAAACTAAAAATCCTTCCTGTTTAAAGTTTCCACCTAAACCTAAGCCCTAAGGGTATAAAATAAATCAAAATTAAAATAAAACAAAAATAAATTAATAATATATTTATTTACAATTTTTACGTCATTTTCTAATATTAGATTGTTTAAATTATGTCAGAGTAGCAAGTGCTAAAAGGTATACACCGACAAACATAAACATCTTTAATTTGTCAGATGCAATTAATACCACCAACAAAAACTCTCTTTTATGATTTTTTTTTAATTATTGAAGTTATTTTATAGGAATAATTTTTATTTCTTAAACTTAATTTTTAATTTTAAATCATTTCTCCGTCCAGTCGACCAAGGTTTCCGTCTACCACCTCCAACTATGACAATGGCTGCATCCGTGGAAAAGCGATCTGTGACCACAAGGTGGACCATAATATGCTGGTGGAGGTCCACAGTATGATGGTGGAGGAGGAGCATGGTGATGATGCGGATGATGATGATGACTCGGTTCCAAAAGGTGGTGCACTATTTCCCCCACTACGCTATGATGACCGTGGTGATGTGGAGGACCACCGTGATGTCCGTGATGCCCGTGATGGTCGTGATGTCCATGGTGGCCGTAGTGTCCATGATGGTGATGATCGCCCATATTTATAGTTCTGTCTGTCTGTAAACCAACAAGGAAATTATTTATTTATGAATATTATGATTGCAGGAAATACGGTGTTTAAACAGTTTATATGTCGCACTCACATGAACTGAATGTCCTAGTTCCTGAAGTGGAACCAGATCAAGGAAGGGATATACCATTTTTCCACTTGGTGAAACGAGACGGTATTACAGCATCTGGACACAAAAATCATCCAGTTCCTGTACTGTATATTTAGCATAAGCCAGTTTCTTTAAACTTGTGGAATATCCTACTAACAGTTAATTGAGCAATATGATTTTCAAAATATTTGGCATCAAAAACGCACAAACTTCTGCTAGACTTCTTATTTTATCACAATATCTGAGCATTATTTAGATTTCAATCCGATGTCTTTCCGACAAAATCATTTTTTTAAATAAAGAACACAGACTTCTGACCGATACCACCTTCATACTTAAACTATTAATGATGCTACAATGAAATTACTAAAGATATTTAAAATTAGAAAAAAGAAACAAGTTTCGAAATTATTTATTTTCTTAAAATGTACTGATTGAAATTTAATAAACGAGAATGCGTTAAAAAGATGATTTTATTTTTTTATTCCCTTTAAACTTTTAGGGGTAAGTGTCACCCTTCTCAAGGGATCGAAGCACCGAGATCCAAAATTTACTCAGAAAGACGCCAAATTTAAAAGAAAATATTCGGTGTTTCACCGTTTTGGTAAAAAAAAAACCGTTAAAAAATTATTAATTTTATTAATTTTATGCGGGACTTTTGGGTTCTGCATATTATATATTAACATGCAGATATATTTTTAGATGAAAGCTTAGGAATTATAGAATGTTATCATGTTTACTTACCTTAAAAATGTAGCACAACTCTTTTAGAACGTCGAACTGTTTTGAACCTCTGAAGGTAAATCAGTTTATTTTTATTCAATGTTTTTTGTTTTATACATTGTCATTAGTCATCATCATCAGTCGATGGTTTTTTATCTTATCATTTAGTGGGTAGCGTCACATATTGCATGAGTGCGTTCCTGGATTTTTTTTATCACAAAGAAAGTGAAGGATTAGCCTTTCTTCTCTGGGAATAGACTACTTAAGTCTGACGTCAGGCGGGAGGGGCGGAGCTTTCCAAACAAAGCCATCATTACAGGCAAATGCCCATAAGCGATTTTTAATTTCAGTTTATTTTATGTTCTGATCGTAAACAAGGCTGTTAAGGTGATTCTTAGGGTGATTTGTGCACATCTTAAGAGTTTTACGAGATAGCAAGCAGGAAATACCTAAATAAAAATTTTATTTTTAAAAAACTTAATAATTTTTTTTACAAAACTATTTTCCAATGACACTTTAATCACATCAAAACGTAAGCACCCTTATTTTAAAACGAAACCACGCCAAAAACCAAAATTAAAAATCCCTTATGGGCTTTTACATGTTATTACCAAGGAAGTTTAAAGGTGTATGGAAGCCCAATACTGTAGAACAAAATTGTCCAGGCGTGCAGGGCAGCGGGAATAGGGGAGTTGGTCAGAGCCGGACTTGCATAATTCTTTGTTACTATCTATAAAGTTGTCATCATCAAATGTCAAATTCAAGTATTCACTGTTTTTTTTTTATTTTTTGCACAAAATTGTTGGTTATTAAACGACACTACCATAGAATATTTAAAATTATTGTGTAATATTGGATTTTATATAATCTGATATAATATAGAAAGAATAGATGGCGCCACTTTAAAGCCTTCTATTTAAATGGTCGATATTTTTGGGAGTTTTGTATTTTTACCAAAAAAATTTGTAAATAAATAAAAACACGATTTTAAAAATAAATTTCAAACATTGTATGATAGTTTCATGTACCAATTTTGTGATAAAAGGGCAAGATAGTGTAAATGAGTTTAATCTTATCCTAAGATTGTGGTTGTACATTAAAAAGTGAAATTTTTATAACTGCTTTTTAGGCATATACTTTCCACTAATAACAAACATTCATGAGAAGAATAACAGTGGTTAATAAGGTTTAGTAACCTTTGGTGCCTAGGTATCCATTGTAACAGGAACCGTTAAATATTAGTTAAAAAGTTGATAATGTAAGCTTAAGAAACTAAAAACTTAATTTCTTTTTAAAAAAATACAGAAAAAGCAAAAAGGAACTTTAACATAAAATTGTACTTTTTTTATTCAATTAGAGGCACCTGTATAAATTAAAATTTGCCTGGTCTGCCCCAGTAATTAATAATTTTGATCCTTTAAAAGAATATACTAAATTATTAAATGAAATAAAAGTACCTAAATGTAAACCTTATTTCTTTTTAATAATCCACCGAAATACACAAACATTGTGGAAATCATCTAAAAGATAGTTAAGATTGCCTTACTTTTCTCACTGCTATTTCCTATGAAATTTTCATTTTCTATAATTCATAATTGATATATTATTATTTATTCGATTACCTAACGTTACGTCTCATAAGAAGCACCTAATTTAAATATAAGAAATACTTACCTAAAGTAAAAAATGCCGGGTATGTTACCCTTAGATTTGCAAGACAAAACCATACAACCTCTAGTCATTTTGTTACGATATTATAAGTAACAAATAAACACAAAATTATAGTCACAATTTTATAAACATTAATCACTAAAATAAGAAGGTATTTATCAATCCAAAAAACTTTTGCAACCACAAAATATAATCACACAAAGCAAAACAATCGAAACTAATACGGCTCTCATAAAAGTATAATGTATTGCCTAACAGTGGCGTAGTCAACCTTTCAGGGCGGGGGGGGCCAACGTTTAAAGGGG
This sequence comes from Listronotus oregonensis, assembly GCA_019359885.1. Lineage (NCBI taxonomy): Eukaryota > Metazoa > Arthropoda > Insecta > Coleoptera > Curculionidae > Listronotus > Listronotus oregonensis. The sequence continues at coordinate 88,866 of JAHBCN010001986.1, forward strand.
CGCTCTATTTTTTAAAACATTTTTATTAAAAAAACACACAACAATAAACAAACAAATCTATATTTGAAACTTTAGGCCAGAAAGGAAAAATAATGACAATATAAAAAAATGTTCTTACCCAGCATTTTTTGAAAAAATCTTGTAATTTTTGGCTGTGTGATGCGCTAACATCATTTTTTTCACGATATTCCTTCCTGAACTCAGCACCTGACTTTTTTCATCCATTTTTACTCTTAACAAGTTTACCCTTGCATAGACAATAAACGACTAAATAACACCACAAAAAGGAGAATATGAGTACCAGAAATAAATAACATACGTTTGAAATCTGCCGATTTGCAATATTAAAAATAAAGTAAACAATTCTGGAATATATCCAATACCGACACAATAAAAGAAATGCCGCCACAAACGGACGCCGCGCTCAGCGCTTTTTCCCGGTGTTAGTGCTTTTGAAGAGAATAACCGCTCCGCTGACACTGTGGAACAGAAAAATTATTAACAAAAGTGTGGACAATTATTATTTAAAATATGACTTCTAAAATTACACCAGCAAGTAAAAATGTTTAAAAGCACAGCATAGTATGTTGTAAATAATACCTGTTTTATATACGGTAGTTTTGTTTGGGCGCAGGGGCGCTGGTCTAGAGGGGCGGGGGGGGGGCAGTCGCCCCCCTGGCCCCCACCTGGCTACGCCACTGTTGCCTAACTACACACTGATTTATCAGTGTGTAAGTAGGCAACACATTAAATTATTTCGTGGAATTTCGTTATTGCGCAAAATCGGCGGGGCCAACTCTGACAGTTATTTTCATACTGGGCTGGACATTTTGTGATCGAATGGGCCATAGCATTGGGCTTCCATACACCTTTAAACTTCCTTGGTTATTACCCGTTTGTTTAAAATGGTTGTTAAGAGTTCATTTACGCTACACCTTAGGAGTCGGGCAAAAGGACGCGGAGGCGGTGGGCGGAGACTAACAAACTCCCACTACCACAATTTTCGTATAGCTGTATTAAAAATATTATATTATATTTAGGTTCTTTCAAATTCGGTGTATCGATGCGATGTTGTTTCCGATTGCAAGCCTACAGGAGATAACGTTTTTCGGTAACTATTTTTCACTTAAATGACATAAGTTATACATCATTTTAAAGGTAAGAAAATGATCTATGCCTCTGCTGTGACGGATTTTTGAAATATGAGTCGAGTTAAGGGAAAATAGTATCTAAACATAACCGATTTTAGGGTGACTTTTACTCAAGGAAATATTAAAAACTAAATCCAAATTTAAAAAACTATTACAGCAGAAGCCTAGATTTAAGTGTTGGCTTTCATATAGTTTTTGAAAATTACCGATAACTTATACCGTTTTTGAGAAAAACATTTGCCCCAAACCCCAAATTGGATCCAATTTTCGCGGCGCGAATAAAAGTCCATTGACAGCACATATGATAAATAAAAATAATTTACAAATCTAAAATGGGGAAGAAACAAAGCAAGGTATCATCGTATTAGGAATTTAAACTTTAAACAGACAGACATGTAATAAAACTGCCTTTTTCCTGGCATGTAGATGGCTGATAAAAACCAACCCAACTTCAATGTTTGTGGCTTATTAGAGCTACAAAAATAGACTAACTCTTTAACTAAACATCAGTATAAGATTGCTTTTTAGAAAAAAATATCCTATTCTTTGGTTTTTACAGAAAGAAATTCTAAATAATTTTGATACCCAAAATACCTACGACGAAAAGTATAATTATAAAAATTACGAACATTGTATGTTGCTATATGATTCTGAAGTGCTTTATTTATGGAAAATATAACTCAAGTGCAATTTATTATCTAGAAAAATTATCTTGGTAAAAAAAACACATTTGCGTCGTATGTAAATCAAAATTTATTGTTAACCATTCTTTGTTTTGCTAATTAAAATAAGACAGATACATAATAAGTGTCACTTAATCACAAGTGGCTAGATAACCATGTTTGAAGGGCGAAAATGCAAAAAAAAAAATAAAAATTGAATTTTTTGCGTTTTAAGTAAAAAAAGAGTAAAAAAATGTAGTTTGAATTTCGCGCCATTATAAGTCAGCCATTTTGATTTTCCGATTTTCCCTTTAAATTCGTAATAAGTTACCTCAAAAACCCCCGAGTATAAAATTTGGACGATTATTTATGCGTTTTAGAGCAATTGGTAACATTTTTTTAAACGGGTGCAAAATATGCACTTTTCGATGCAATTATGCAAACAAAAGGGTCCATAAAAGATCCTAAATGACCCAATATGTAGCTTAAATATTGTATTATTTTTACAATTTATTCCGTTTTTTTTAACTTCTTGGAAAAACCCTTGAAAATGCCCAAAGATCTCAAAAAACCCATTTTTTGCATATTTATGCATTTTAAGGCACTTTCCCCACCTTATTAAGTGTTTGAGTTATGATTTTTCGATTTTTCATATCTTAAATATATATATATATATATATATATATATATATATATATATATATATATATTATATATATATATATATATATATATATATATATATATATATATATACATATAATATATATATATATATATATATATATATATATATATATATTTTATATATATATATATATATATATATAATAATATATAATATTACATATATAATATATAATATATGTGGGAACTTTTCAGAAATGGTAGAAGGTTTACCTAAGATCCTTTCAGTGCATTTTGTTCGTAAGTTGTGCCGTTTTCGAGTAAAAAAAATTAAATGTGCAATACGAAGTCAGCAATACAAATTGGAGATATAAAACAAAACAATAGAAAAACCTTTAAGGGTTGCAGATTTTAATCCTTTTCCCAGAATAACAAATTTTTATAAATATTGTTGAATTAAGAAAGCCTTGCAAAATATAAACATCTATCCCAAATGTCATGCCTCTAGGTTTATTAACATTTATAAAATTAAATCATTGTATTTTTTGTTTAAAATTTTTAACTCTGTATTTTAAAAGTTAGGAAGTTTAAAAGTCCTTAAAAAAATTTTAAATTAAAAATTTTAAAAATAAATTAAATTTAAATATATTTTTTATATATATATATATATATATATATATATATATATATATATATATATATATATATATATATATATATATATATATATATATATATATATATATATATATATATATATATATATATATATATAAATATATATATAATGACAAAAAATTTTGGGGTTGAAATTTGAGTTTGGCATCCAGCCCTGCTTGATTAAAAAAAAATTTGCATATTTTTATTTTTAACAATAACATGCCTTGATAAGCATTTTTAAATTTTATGAGTAGGTAAAGTAGTATTTCTAGGCAAAATATAAAAAAAGTTTATAAGAAAAAGTTGTTTAGAATGCAAAATTATGCCCGAATCCGAATTTCATAACCATAGGCCTACTTTGATTTTTTTCCTTTTGTTTACCAATTAATTTTTATTCATATATTATAATAAGTAAATTTTAAAATAATCAAATAGGCCTATGGTTATAAGGTATTCGGGGATAATTTGCATTCTAAAAAGTTTTCTTATAAACTTTTAAATCTTGCTAAAATTCTTACTACCATAAAATTTATCAACACTTGATTTTTAAAAATAAAATATGTAAATTTTATTTTTAATCAAGCAAGGCTGGATGCCAAACGTCAAATTTTAACTCCCAAAATTTTTTATTTTATTAAAATTTAAATCCTAAAAAATTTTATATATATATATATATATATATATATATATATATATATATATATATATATATATATATATATATATATATATATATATATATATATATATATATACAATTTTTGTTGAGGGTCCATAAAAAGTTCTGAAACCAATTTTCAAAAAAATCGGCCTACTTTTATTTATTTTATTAAAATTTCATTATCAATTAACTAATTTCCCAAAATTTTTTTACAGTAGGCGTTATAGTGACAACTTTTTTGACACTTGCTTTATAATTCATTAGCCGCTGTTAGTCAGTTTGAATCTACTTAAAAAAAAAAAAAGATAAAATTGATTTAAAATTTAAATTGATATTAAATAAATTTAATTACAAATAAATAAAAAACCCCGGATTTTTTGAAAATTGGTATTCGAACAACCTTTAATTTTGAACAACTTTTCCTTGTAACTTATTTCCATATCTTTTAAATAAATGCATTTACTTTTGTACCATTTTAATTTTTTTCAATTTTCTGAACCCCGGTATAAATTATGTTAAATGTTTTTTTCCCAATTTTTCTCTTAGAAGAGAAAAATTTTTTTTATAAAGGGTAGTTTTTTTCAAAAAAATCAAAAAAAAAAATTTTTTTCTCTTAAACACCTTTCCCGTGGACATACTGAATCAATAATTTTGTTTTTTCTAATTCTTTAAATTTTTAATTTATTTTTTAGCATATTGCAAATATTAAATTGCAGATCCTAAAATATTTTTTAAACATTCCTGGGGAGGAGGTAATTACCCCCTTTACCCCTCCTTACCTACACCAGTGATACTTGTAACATAAAATATGTACCCAGGGCTTCGTTTTAAACCAGGATGAGCCTTGAATAAAAGTAGAAAAGCCAGAAAAAAGTAAATTTACTTGTTAATTGAGCATAATTGATCGATATCATGCACATAGTTTTACAGCGAAACACAAACCAGCCCATTTAAATCTCATTTAGTCATTAAACTTTGAACTGTTCGACTGCTTCAATAAAAGCAGCAAATAATAAAAATATTATCATACAATTCAAACAATCATTTTATTACTGTTTGTGAGTTTTATAGAGTGACAATTGTAGTACTGTGGGTTTCGTTAAAAATATTGTTTTATTTGCAGTAGATAAGAAATATTACGGTCGATATTAGTAAAAGGTAAGCTAAAGGGGAATGGGATAATAGGAAATTGTCTGTTAACTGCTGCAATTTAAAATAATTTGTTAGAGAGGCTTGCATAGGTTTGTTCTTAACGTCGAATGCGAAAAAATCAAGAAAAAGAACCTCGAACACCAAATTTAAAGCATATTTTCACGGCTGAACACTTGTAATCGTTTTAATGAGAATCACACCATCGAAAAATTTAGCCAGTTAAAACCACTGGCGTAGGTAAGGGGGGTAAAGGGGTTAATTACTTCCCCCCCTCTCGGGATTGCTTAGAAATATTTTAATGTATAGAAAATCATTATTATCAGCAATGTGCTTAAAAACAAATTAAATATTATGAGGATTTAAAAAAACCAAAATTATTAATCTCGTCTATAATATTCTCCTAAAATAAAATGTTTATTCCTTTTTGAAATCATATTTATTATTTTAATACTTCGATAGCCAGTCCTTTAATATTGTTCCGTGACACCCCGTATAAAAACACGTATCCTGGTTTTATACCTTTTTATTGCAAATCAGGTTCACAAACGTTTCTATGGTAACAAAAATTGTCAACTTCTTATCTCTTTGAAATGTAAAACTAAAACTGGCCCGTGCCAACTAAAGTCCATAATATTGTCCCCTCCCAAGTTTTGATCGTCTCGATCAAGTATCTTCTCGATCTTGATAGCGGCACAGCCGTTCTAGATGTACAACTTTCATCTTCGCCTGTGGGCTCTTCTGAATTCGGTATACCAGATCATTAAGCCGGGTTACTATTTTATATGGTCCTTCCCATGACTTCTGCAGTTTCGGTGAACGCCCCTTGGTTCTTTTTGGATTGTATAACCAAACTTTTTCACCGACAATGACGGTCACTTTCTTTTTTTAGCTTATTACGAACCCCTTTCGTGTATTTCTTGCAGCTGTTTACTGAGTTGACTTACATAATCTTCTGCTGGTTTTTCATTAGTAGAAGGTCGTCCAGTAAGTAAGTCAACTGGAAGGCATAACTCCGCTCCAAAAATGACTTTTGCAGGTGACGTTCCAGTTGTTTCGTAAAGGGCGGAGCGATAGGCTAGTAAAAACGGCTGTATACAGTTGTCCCAGTTACTTTGTTGGTCATTTACTTTAATTTTCAGGTAGTTATCAAGAATTCTGTTAAATCTTTCGAACATTCCATCTGACTGGGGATGAAGGGGTGTGGTTCTGGTTTTATGGATTCCCAGGAGATTCCAGAGGTTCTTAAATAAATCGGATTCAAAGTTTCTACCTTAATCAGTATGTATTTCTCTTGGTACTCCATATCGACAAATCCATTGTTGAAATAGTACGTCGGCAATAGTGGTAGCTTCTTGATTTGGTATTGCGTAGACTTCCGGCCATTTGCTGACACGTATCCTGTTTTTACACCTTTTTATTGCAAATCAGGTTCACAAACGTTTCTATGGTAACAAAAATTCAACGTAACGTTATTGTGACAACTGTTTAACCTTTGACTATCTGTCAACTTCTTATCTTTTTGAAATGCAAAACTAAAACTGGCCCGTGCGGACTTCCTTCGCGCTTTATATAGTAATATGGAAAAGAATGGAAAAGTCTGAAAAAGTCTAGAATTAGCTGGAAGAATTGTTTTACTTCAGGATGCGAGAAAAGTGTAAAAAGGATGTCTCCAGCGCCCTCAGGATATTCTGCAATGGCCGTCGGAAAAAGGGAAAAACTAAGGTAACCTATTTTTAATAAATTATTAACTAAATAAAATAATTCTAACCTTTTACATTTCTATTAACTAAAAACTAACTAAAGTCCGTAACAATATATTCGCGTCTTGTTTTGTCTATCGCCGAAATCTAACAAAGCTTTGGCGGCGATATAGAGCTGCAAAACATACGGGCTTTAATACAGATGTTTTTTGGGCCACTCTATTTAAATTTGATGTCAGAAATTATAATACAAGAAGTTAACTACCCCGTTTTTTAAATAATTTTATGCGTGGGGAGTAAAAAGGGTGAAAAAATGGAGTAAAAAACACCCTTTTTGTGGGAGCCAATATTTCTTTCCGACACTGCAAAAGGTTTCATCTCGATTCATGTATTCCAAAATCATTTCGAGAGTTTAAGTGTTTTTCAACAGATTTAATGTTACTTATGTTAGTTTTTAACGATACATTCTAAATTAAGCTGTATTATTAAAATTACGTTGCAATAAAAGAGTTAATAAATAAAAAATATTTTTTTCTTTGGTTGCTTATCTCTATCTATACTATATTTTTACAAGATAAAATGGACTTAGCTATTAATATACACAACTGATAAATTATTTTAAAACTGCACATTGTTTACTTAAGCATAACTTAATCGAAATTAATATTTATTTTGCATTATTTGATGCGGTAAACCTTGTTTTTCTACTTTTTTTTACTAGATAATGTAAAAAACTTGTTTCCGCAGTTATTAATTAATATTACAGTTTTTGTTTTGTCGATGCATTTTGTAAAAAGTTACCTATGATCGGTGATCAACGTCTAATTTAGAAAAAGTTTTTGATTTTGTTCAATGTTTTTAGAATTTGAACCAATTTAAGTATATATTAGTTGGTAAGTACTAGCCAAACGCACTAACATATTACATATACATATATAGTATTGCTTAGGTATTTTACACTCTAAATCCTAACTTTTTTGTTGATTTTTGTGTCATTATACCTTTATTGCAACTGACATTCAGGTGTGTACAAACTTTCTTTACCTTTATTTAGTAACAATTATAAATAACACTATTTTGTATAAAAATTCTTTGCTCGAAAAAATGTTATTTTAATAATTTTTACCTACGTAACCCTTACACTAACCTGTAAATTATTGTATGACGAACAAAATGAAGAGAACATCAACAAAATACATTTATTAATTTCCTGTAAATAAGAGTGGCGACTGTTTAATGGCTTTTCGATGACTAGTCTAAAAGCAGTGATTATGTTATAAAAATAAAAATATTGTGACAAGTTCTCATAAACTTTTTTCCTACGAGCCTTCCCTACGGAGATACAGGTACATAACGGACGACCCTGAAAATCTTTTTTAATAACTTTTAAATAAGGTAATTTAACATTTTTTTTAATATGATGGTTACTAATAATTTTCTAAATGAACCATTAAATCATATTTGGCTTATTTAGTTTGCAAAGGGACAGCCTGACACAATAATTAATTTTAACACCCGATTAATGGCTCAAAATATCATTTTTGGATAGCTTTAACCTTAAACTAAAAAAAAGGGTTCTTGATTGACATCTATAAAATAAACTGTTTACGGAAATAAAATATCATGTTTGGTAATTTTTTTACATTATACAGGGTGTTTTCTAACTGTACGTCAATATTTAAAAAGGCAATTTTTGGGTCCATTTTAAGAAGAAAACTTCATATGGACGTATGTCCTAAGCGTCTGAACTATTAAAATACAGGGTGGTAAAATTTTTAAAAATAAATAATTTATTATTAATATCTGTCACTTTAGATATTTTATTAAAATTTGGTATACGTGTACTATGCATCAAGAAGCATTTTTAAGTGACCCACATTTTTTTTATTTTCCAAAATAGGCAGGGCAAATTCTGTACGAACGCCACTGGCGGAAATGAAAAAAATGTGGTTCACTAAAAAATGCTTCTTGATACATAGTACATTTATTCCAAATTTCATTAAAATATGTGAAGTGGTATTACAGATATTGATAAGAAATCATTTATTTCTGAAAATTTTACCACCCTGTATCTCAAAAGTTAAGACGTTTAGGACATACGTTCATATGAAGTTTTCTTCTTAAAATGGACCAAAAAATTGCTTTCCTAAATATTGACATACAATTAGAAAACGCCCTGTATAATGTAAAAAAAATACTAACCATGATATTTTATTTCTCGTAAACAGGTGATTTCATCGATGTCAATCAAGAACCCCTTTTTTTAGTTTAAACCTTAGCTATACAAAAATAATATTGTTGAGCCTTTATCATACAGAGTGTTAAAAAAATTGCTATTATTGTGTCAGATCTAGTCCGTCCCTGGCAAACTAAATAAGCCAAATATGATTTATTGGGTTCATTTTAAAAAGACTTATTAAGTTACCATCATATTAAAAAAATATTAAATTACGCCTAGTATTTTAAAAGTTATTTAAACAAAAACGATTTCCAGGGGTGTCCGTTATGTACATGGTTTTTGATTATATTTAGGTGGCTTCTGAGGCCTTTATTTTTAAAGACAGAAAAAAATGTTTTATATAAAAATTGTAGGTTTTTTCCATATTATCTTTTGAAATTATTAGTAAAAAAATATCGCAATAAAAAAATTAAAAAAATATAGGCAACTTCAACTTTTTTAAATGGAATACCCTGTATATTATGCGCTACAATAAAAGATCTTTTTTTTCTGATTTCAAATATATACATTGATGATATCTGGATAAACCATTTTTAAGATATTTAAGCTTAAAAATATACAATAAATTAAAAAAATAATATTAGTATCAAGAAAGCTTTGAAAACAATAAAATTGTTTTAATAAATTGGACGTATTGATATTGTGAAAAGTTGAAATTTATTATTTTAACTATTAAACGTAGTTTGTAGTGCTTTTTTGCAATGGGCTATTCAGAAGAACAAAAAATCGCTATTATGCGTCTTTTTTATGGTAACAATAATCATGTGAACATACAAAGGAAATATTACTTATTATATCCTTAACAACGGGTATCATCTATAGATACTATTAAATACATAGTAAGACAGTTTTTTGAACACAAAAGCTTTAAAACGAAGAAAAGGACTGCAGCACGAAATAAAAACAAAGTTTTGGATATCCTCGTTTTTTCAGGATAATATTATACTTTTTCTATTGGACTAGAACTAACTTCTTTTAATAATTTTAGAAAATCCTGAAATATCAATCTCGGATGCGGCATCTGAACTTAATAAAACAGATTATAAAATTTATTTAACCTTAAAATTTAACAAATTTTATCCTTATAAATTTATGTCCGTTCAGAATCTTCCTGAACGAAACATGCAGGACCGACCTAGGCACCTAATGCGTAACTTTGCCATAATTTAACCGACTTCGTATCTCTTACGGTTTCCGAGATCCCCATACATGCACTCGAATCTGTGGCACCCTGTATATATACGCTATTAAAATTTCAGTGTGAATCTAACACTTTTTTTTATTTTTGGAAACATATATTTGGGGTCGTTTGGTTTATAATTAATCACCTTTCAAGAAGTTGCTTTTTTATTTTTTACTCTTAACCAGCTGAACTTCCAAATAGTCTTTGTTGGCTTTTGATTCAAACACTTTTTTTGCAAAAAAATATTTTCTCATCTTTTTTGTAACCCAGGTATATCAGGCAATCAGTCGATTACTTACTCATCTGTCGTATCGAGACAACTATGTGATATTTCTATCTGAATTAAACACTTTATAAAACATATGTCATGGGCTCTTAAACTAATGGAAATACACTTATTTTACATAACTTAACCAAACAATGATGTCACAAGCCAGAAACATAAACACAAACAATTATATGGGGGGTCAAACGCTCAGATGCGCCGGGTTAAAAACATTAATATTTAAATTATTCAAAATTAATCATTGGTTTTAAATTAAGATTTAAACTGCTTATCACCTTAATAACAACAGTTTTTATTTTTAGTTTTAAAGATAATATTACTTACACAAAATGACGAAAAACCCCGAGGAAATTGTGAACACCGCAAGAAAAGCATTTAACAGTGGAAAAACAAAACCGTACGAATTTAGAAAAGCTCAACTCAATGGTAATAATAAATGAAATAGCTTAATATAGGATATATTTATAAGGCGTTTACATAGACAAATAACATACACTAAAAAATAAAAAATAACCTGAAAGATCACCCCTTTTAACTTCTTTTATTGTTTTTATGTGAAATCCTGTGCTATTAAAACAAATGCTTGTATGACGAGATGTAGAAACTCACAATTTTCCATTCCACTAGGAACATACAATTTTATATTTCACACGAAGAAACAACATACTGTGTGAATGTGAGGCGTTAAATCACAATAGACAGCCATTATTTGGGCAACCGAAAATGAGCCCACAGGAATATATCAACCAACCAGTCTCGGGGTTATATAGACTTGTAGAAGGAACAACTAATGGGAGGATTGGTATAAAAGATAATGGGAGATTAGGCACAAAAAGCCCAAGAGGCTCCACATCCTAGTTTCTTTATTTTAGAACTTTAAACACACAACAAAATCAAGAAATTAAAAAAGAATAGACACTGCAAAACGAATAATTTAAAAATGACGTTTGTTTAAACGTTTCTGCTTGGATACTTTTATTTTCTATATTTATCTTATTTGACTGCATTTCAAGTTTGTGTTATTTTTATTTTCCTGTTCTTTGTCTGTTTAAATCTACCTTTTAAATTCATATTTTACTATTTTTTTTTTAAATTTGTCTTAATCAGTAACTAATCATGTACAACTTATTATTTTCTTTTTCTATCTTAAATAGGACTTCTTAAGTTCGTCGAACAAAACGAAAATAAGATAGTAGAGATCTTAGCAAAGGACAACAAAAAACCCAAATTTGAAACATACGTCGGTGAGATCAATCATTTAAAAAATGATATCAAAAATGCCCTTGAAAATCTTCGGGAATGGATGGCGCCGACCAAACCCAAGAAACCTTTGCCCTTTGTTATGGATCAGGTAAGCTATCAGTGTGAACATCTATTATGAAATAAAGTTTATATTATTTAATTTTTTGACTTTGTGGAGAATTCTTTGGACACGTCAGTTAGTATTTTACCCTGACCCATTTTTGAGCCATAGCGTAAGTATACAGAGTTAGTCAAAAAATAGTTCTCGCAACCTCGATTTTTTATTTCATTTTCTTAAACTGCACCTAAAAATGCATATTACTGCCAAGTTTTGCTTTTTCATTTCACACCATATTCACGTAAGGGAAATAAAACTTTCGTTTAAATTAAAAAATGCCTTTATTAAACTTATTTTAAAAAGGTAAATATGTGGGTACAGGTAAATTCGCCCCAATGATGATGACTTTCAAGTGGTCCACTTTGGCCGCTCAGGTATAACAGGCATAGGCGTGCGCACAGTGGGTGCCGGTGCCGCGGGTGCCGCGGGTGCCGGGGGGGTGCCGGGGTGGGTGCCTGGGGGGGTGCGGGGGGGTGCCGGGGGGGTGCCGCGGGTGCCGCGGCGCGGTGCCGTGGCACCCCCACTAGTCTGAAAAAGATTACTGTATTTAAAATATGAAAATTATTATTTGATAAGGTTCGACTTAAAAATTACAATCCTTAGATTCAAATGTATGAAATGTATCGTATTCAGTTTTATTCACATTTTTATTGTTTAGAAAGATCCGACATGACGTATCCCATGGCTCCGACCCCACAGGGCGTCATGCAGAAGGCTATCCGTATCGAAGACCACTTCTCGCGTCCGCTCGGTCAGTGATCTTCGGCCAAATTCATTTGCCTTAGTAAACGAAGGGACCCAAGGACAACAGATTTTTGCATTTTCATCACCAGTTGTTCGGGTGAATGTTGACATGCGGGAATACACTTTAGCTCCCTCAACACATTTTCCTTTATGCCCCCCAAAACGCCGACAATCAGGACAACCAATCGCACGTTATACTCCGGATAGAGCCTCCGAAGTTCGCCAAGTAGATCCTGATATTTGGCTCGTTTTTCCCGTTCCTTTATATCGATGTTAGTTTCCGCTGGGGCGGAGAACTTAAACACATACATAGAGTTATTCCTTTTATTAAGGAGAACGATATCGGGTTTATTTGCGCGAATTTGATGCGAAGTTGGAAATGCATAATTCCAATAAATGCGACAGTTGTCATTTTCCACTATTGCCTCGATATCGCCGGGAGCAAATGGCAAAATTACTGTTTCGTCGATGCCGTAATAATGTCTGAGGTGATAATAAAGTACCCGAAGCGCATCGTTATGTCGGTGGATGTAACCACTTACAGCATGCACTGGACAAGCTGACAATAAGTGCATTAGTGTTTCGGGTTGCTGTCGACAAGCTCAACAAGCAGTATCAGGAATGTTAGAAAACTGACTTCGGTATACCAATGTGTTTATCACTCCATCCTGGCATGCTAGTAGGAAACCCTCGGTCTCAGACTTGAGCTCAGCAGATTTTAAAAACCCAAACGTGAGGTTTCGAGATAGATTGAGTCTTTCTATGTTTCGGTAAAATACTCCGTGTTGTGGCTTATTAATGTGATCTTCTAAAAGCATCTGCTGTTCTGCTCTTTTAACGGAAGTTCTTACGGCTTTAGACTTAAGTCTTACAAGTAACTGGTCGTCGTTTGGATCTATTGCAAATCCGAGACCGAATTTCTCCTCTGCTCGCTCCGCTGCCTTGAATAGAAACGCTCCAACATTAGCTACTTCGTGTTCTCTTACTAGTTGCATCAGTGGATCAGTACTATTGGCAACGTGACAAGCAAGACTCAAAACTAGTCGATCGTGCATACACTCTAAGCTTAAAAGGCCACGACCTCCCTGGTGGCGTGGGAGGCAAATACGGGATGTTGATGAGCGCGGGTGGATGCTACGGTGAAGATGCATCATTTTTCGAGTGCTGACGTACAGCTCGCGCAGTTCCTCTCGCGTCCACTAACCACTCCAAAAGAGTAAAGTAATACAGGCACTGCACATGTTGGTAGCAAATACCTTATTTATTCCGATAATTCGGTTCCCAAA